>CANTFL010000198.1:0-183230 GCA_947650285.1 Hyaloperonospora brassicae
AGTTGTGTTCCCTGCCGCGCCAAAAAGAAGCCACGGCAGGTCTCGAAGAACATAAAAAGCAGCGACGCCGGTGTAGATCGCATTGGGCGTGCAACGCCATCGGGAGAAGAAGAAAGGTCTGGTCGTGTCGTTGCAGACCGAGATGAGTCAACTAACAAGCCACTTGGCGACTCTGCGAGCCCAGCGACGGGCTCAACTCGCGAACAACGACGAGCTCATGAAGTACGAGGAAGAAGCGATGACGCAACGGCGCAAGCGGGAACAGGCCGAGCAGCACAATCAGCTGCTGAAAAAGGCCCAGCTGTTCCAGCAAGACGACGTTTCTCGGGAGCATGCGGGCCATGATGGGCGGCAGCAACTTGCTGCTTTCCAAGACGCTCGAGTTCATTTCGGTGCACTCGTTCACGGCCTTGTCGGCCCGGAATCTCTTGGGCGGCGCAAAGAGTACGTCGCGCACTTTCCACGGAGTAAGATGGAGTTGGCGCGGAACATTGTGATCCAGAACACCGAAGAAGATACTTTGCGCTTGTTGGCCACGGGCGGCACAGCGACGGCGAACATTCGGATTTTGCACGACGGGACGCGGCAGCGCGCGAGATGCGCATTGAGTCGACTGGGGCATCACACGGGACCTTTTTGGTCGCCGCAGTAGCCGTCAGGATCCGTATACCTCGTTCGTCGACGATGCCGGTGACGGCCGCGTGATTAAGGGAGTTCTCGTCCGTGTTTGTTTTCCCCGTGACCGTGCACTGCACGCTCCATGCGCTCATGCACATTGTCGCCAGTAGCATGAAGACCATCGGCGTGTACTCCTCGGGCGTGTCGTACGCGGCGCGAGCGTCGGAAGAAGTGCACCTCGAAGAGGACAATGGCTTGACGCACTCGGACGTGTACTACTCGGACCTGGTGGCGTCCATGGAGCCCGTGATTGAAGAAGTCGACGAAGCGGATACAGCTGGGAACATTGACGTTGAAGCGCGGGTTTTGACGCGCGTGCAATGTGGACAAGACGAAGGGATCCTCTTGTGGGACTATGCGGACGAAGACGCGTTGCACCCGATTCCAGTCGCCTCGCCCGACCGCAAAGCCATTCGCCGCAACGTGTGCGGTGCAATGATCGTACGACGCGAAGTGGGACCGGTTTGCTCTCAGTGCGCCACGTCTCGATCAAAGCGTATTGTCCGCTGGCGCAGCCCAAGAACGTGCGGGAGGGCCCGAGGCGTCGGACGCCGAAGAGATTCGACGGGCCATCACGCGACGCATTGGTCTGCAAGCGACCGAGTCTGAACGCTTGCGGGACTGGTGCTTGGGCTACGTCTACAACGACATTGTCCGTCGCTTGGAGATGCTGCAAGTGTCGTGAAGCCCTGGAGTCTGAAAGCCGATCGACCGGTTGGGAGGCATCTGGAACGACCGACAAGAGAATACTCTTGCAGCTATCTATGGCAGTGCTTTATGATTTCGTTAATACCAGGTCTCGATCGCATATTCGTTCGTCCCTCCTGTCTACCTGCCTCGCTCGTCTCCCTCGTTAGTTCAGAGCGGCAACGAGCACAACGGCCACAATCGCCGCGGCAATCGCTCCGATGTTTGTCTGCGGCTTCACCATCGACGATCCACTCGTCTCGCGCGGGGTCGTCGCGTTTTCCGGCCGTGTCGTGGTATTGTCCTTATCTCCTGCGCCACTGGCTGAGCTTGTGACCGTTTACGAGTCGGCGATCCCGACGCCCGCGGCATTGCGCTCGGCCCCAGTGTTAGGACCTCTTTCGGGCAAATGGCCGAACAGTTGAAGCGCTTGGCGGCCGCCAACTGCTTCTCGGCCACGTGGTTCTGCACAATGCACGACATGCACGTGTGGCAGATGGACGCCGGCTGCGTCGCCTCCGAGTTCATCTCCTGCAGACAGTGCAGCCGCTCAGCGCAGACGGGGCCTTTTTCCTGAGACGTGGCAATGTAGCCATACGAGTCGACGCACTGGAGCTGATCGCTGCACTCGCCAAAGTGGGCGACAGTGCCCGACGTGGCATTCGGGTTCACCGGGTTCTGGCACTTGTCGGCGTCTGCCGCATGGCACTCGCACATGTTGCACCGAGTGTCGTGGATTACATCCGTGGCCGACAACATGGTCACGCGTACCACGCCTTTCACCTTGCCGCACGCTGCCGTAGCTAGTGACTGCGAGATTAGTACGCCCGCGGCAAAACCCTCCGGTCTCCTTTCGGGCCTGCTCTAGGAGGGCGGGCAGGGAGTGAGATCGCAAAATTGAGTAATGAGAAGTGAATAAGTAGATGGCTTGTACAATGGCTGTTCAAGATGACATCATGTAGGTTTTTGACGACAACAGCACGCGACGTTCCCCGGTCAGTGCTGCGTTGGCCGATCGTATATTCGGTGTTCGGCGTTTATTAATCCGACGAGGTCGCTTGCTGCCAGCTGCGATCGTGCCTGGTTCGGTTAAAGTGGATCACCAATTGTGCCGTGTACTGGAAAGTGCGCCTTACACTATCACATGAAGTCAATCTTACGCCATGCTAGGTCGACTCTACCTTCGCAATTCTTTCATCACAAATGACAAACAAAAAGTACTTGGGACGTGACGAACGCCTGACAAACGACTTGGCACTCTACGTGCTAGCTTTTTTGTAGATATGCTCGTCAGAGCTTTGCAGTGGCAACGCTAGCTGCGTAAAGCGAACGCATCAAGGCATTCATCTCATGCGCAAAATTATAAACTGGCACACCTTTTTCACACACATCATGCGACACATGTACAGGCGACGCCAAAGTTGAGGTAACGATTGATGCTTACTATGTGAATTTCTTTTTGTACCATACAATCGGCACGACGCTAACATGACAGGGCAGCTGTTCAATGACATCATGAAGTTCAATCAAACCCTGGTTAATCCGATCCCTGCCAATCATGAGATATTGCTATATATGATAAAGAGTCGATCCAACGATTCCGTTTCAATAGAAATGTGTAGGGAAAACTTGATAACGAGCAAATTTGATGGTTAATCAATAATCCCGTCCAAATTAATAATCTTTATCCGGTATTTGGGTCGCTGGCGTGGCACGACCGTTACACGGGACTAATCTGGGAACAAAATCACGCCTTTGTCCAATATGCAGATGTATAATATGGGGAAATGATCGAAATGTAATGTACGCATTCCTCCCATGACACGTCTCGCTAGATCTGTATAATCATCGAGCACTGAAATGATGGTTCGAACTACATTAACCTTTCCCTCGAATCTGATCTCTGTCTACAGGCTTGTGAAACCCTTCTATTGTCGACTCCGACTCCTATTAAACCGCTGCTCTCATCAAAACCCCAGCGTCCGCTTCTTCGCTGAGCAGAGCTGTGGCAGTTAGCGATTCCATACCCGTGTCGGCCTCGGCGGTGCAGCAAATGAAGTCGTTCAGGTCCCTCGGGTCGCGGATGCGCAGCCGATAAAGTTGTGATAGCAGGCTGGTGTTCAGATGGTCGTCAGCGTCATTGAGTGATCTACGAGTGGTCGTACGGACATGCACGGGCCCTGTGTACATCAAGCAGTTTAGTAAAGCATCGCTTGGAACCTCACACCAGCAGGATTATATCCAATTCATCGCCGTTAGCTGGTCAAGCGTTTAAAAACTGGTCTGTAAATCTTGTTTTTTCATTATTAAAGCATGATCGAGCTGGCGATGACGGTATCGACGCTTGAATGAGGTGATAATACCGGCGTTCATGCGCTGCATTTTCGCGATCGTGTTTAGAAAAGGAGCACAACGCTCGCACTCCTCAACTTCAATTCATGAGAAGTATGCATCGATGCATTGTCGAGAAGGAGAACGATGGTTCGTTTTTGTGCCCCCATATCGTTGTCAAGATAATGATGCCACTCTCGCAATCGGACACCGGTCATCCACGCCTTGATGTTGCTGCGATAGTCAGACAAATTGATATCATATCTTTTTTTAAAAATTGCGGCTTCTACGCGTGACCAATGATGACGTGTATCGTTTGTCCGAGACATCAGCGCAGCGAATCGATCAACCGTCATATGATTTTTGCTCTTCATCGATTCTCTTACTTATTCGTTTGTATATGGTCGGGCGCAGGGCTGTAAAATAGCCCCTTTTGTCCATGTTGAAGATGTCGGGAAGAGGAATTCTTTCGAATATTCCCGGATGGCTTCCGCGCTCCGCAAGTATCTTTTCCGAATTTGCAAAAGCCGCTCAGATCGTGATTGCTTCGCTGATCGAACCCGTGACCTATAACTAAAGCTGAAATCCACCCATTCGAACCCAACAGCAGCTGGTCTTTTTGAATACCAATCAAAGTTGCATATCGCTTCGCTCTCGCCTTGATCAGATCTTCTCTCACCATCACGCGCTTGGCTTTGCTCTGCTGCACTTAATTCGCAAGGGCTTCATCGGCTGCAGGATACAAGATCACTAGGGTCCGCTTAAACTTAAGGTCGACGTCCATCACGTGCAGGAAGTTTTGACGATCACGCAGCATTCCATAGACCGTCTCTTATGAGGCTCCTTGAAGAGAACGAACTTACAATTCGCCCAATCTACCAGCTTTGATTGTGTAAGAGTGGTGTTTTAGTCATGCCCATAGTCGATCTTCTTCATCTTCTCATACGTCACGATACAAACTTGTTCGGGCCACAACTGCATCGTTGTGTTAATAGCGAATTAGCAAACCGAAAAGTGATTTATTCGTTCGTGCATAATTCTACTACTGTCATTGCATTTAACATGCCGTCCATTAATAATGCTCTACCAACAGAAATAGCAACAGATTTCTTCCTATATCTATGATGGCGTCATGGTCTCAAATGTCGGGGCTGTCACTGCTGACAGGTAGTGCTGGTGAAGAAGACTATACACGAGTACCCACAGGCTTGGCATACTCTTTTGCTCGTGCCGGTTCTCGGACCGGTCACCTCTCCGATGGTACAACACCAACATTGTTAAGCAACACGCATACACAAAATTCGTCAGACACAACACTGATTTGACATGTGTACACAGTTGTTATACACACTCACAAAAAACTAAATATAAGCATATTAATCTACTCTCCAAAGCACATGCATAACGCATCACCAACACTTTGTTGTGCTTCAAGTTTTATATTGAGTCGCTCCAACTACAATTGTGTTGAAATTACGTGTTAGCCACTAACCTGGTTTCATTTAATATTTTGGGGGCTGTTAATGACTTAATGGTGTTTAAATCTCTACAATTTGTTGCTTTTGTTATACATGATTCAGTCGTGCTACACGAGTCATATCGAATTTGGCATGGAAAATATATCGCATGGTTGTTATAAACGTCTCCTTCAAGAAATAGCGGGTAGGTACTCCCTAATCTGAGGCACAGTAATAACGCTGATCAAGAAGGAGTATAAACGGGACATATGTGGTCTAAAGAACCCTAAACGTGATCGAGATGGCGCCATCTCACCTGCATTCGCCGAGAGAAGAAATTGACGAGGTGGGCCGCCTACTATGGCGACGGATCAAACGGTCGACGAGAAGGACATGGGCGACGGCCAGAGCGACAGCAGACCGGGCCAAGAGGATACGAAGGCATTTAACGGGACACACGGCACAATACCAAAGCAACAGGCGGAGTGTTCAATGCCACAGTTGTTGACATGTGACCCGAGATAACAGGTGGAGAAAGAAGTTGAACGGAGCAGCGTCAAGAAGACGTAAATCGCTTGTATTTATAGGGACACTGGAGCCCAGCGGTATACCTTTAACTTAACGTACAGTAAGGCTAGTAAATTGACATCGCAGACGTCAACGGCTCTGGTCAATGAGATGGCAGACGACACCCCACGTCAGTCTCGTCGAAGCAAGGTACACAACGGCACAACACCTGTTCGCGGAGGTATATGACACAATGCCAGTTTTTTTAGGCGTTACCAGTGGAGAGAAAGCATTTTATCTCTTAGTACAGCAGAAGAGACCATCTTGTTAGCATCGTTTGTTCGTGCCTTCATTCAAGACCACGGTAGGTTGTCTGTAAGGGGCAGCCCGTTACCACAAATTTTCACTTTAAAAGAAATGAAAAAAAAAAAATATTTTATGTATTTTCCCTTTTATCACTCACACAGATGTTAGTGATGTGGGGGGAGAGACACGGCCGGCTGTTTGCTGATGTTGAGATGGATACCATCCCCCCACCGCCCCCCGCGCGAGGAGTGGGGGCAGTGGTGATCCCTCCACCTCCTCTCCTTTATTGTGATAACATTAACATTACACAGAGAGACACACAGACACAAAAAAAAATAATTTTATTAATAAATTTGTTTCCCTTCTCTTTTTTTTCCTCCTCTTTTTTCTCGTGTTCGTCTGTCTGGGGGCCCCCCCCCGTGCGGTCGGTTGCTCCCAGGGGGGGCCCCCCTCTCTTTGTCCAATAAAATCTTTGTGGCAAATTCTATTTTGCATGAACCGTTAACCACAATGGGGACCTTTAAGTTGATCGCGCAGGCTAGCCATTCAGCATAAGTGCTCTTAATCTTCGGTTTCGAACCATTATAAAAAGTGATTTGAACTCGATTCGCCTCATCACGCCAGGCACCAACTCACGTCATCGAACAGCAATTGCGATTTACTAACTTTTGTTTGACTTCACATTTTTTAATAACGAAGACATATCTTGTCTTAAAGCTCTATGTGGAGCCCTGCTACTAGGTCAGAGCAGCAACAAGTTCGGGAAGGCCTGTATGATATTAAGAAGTCATCGCGGAAATGAAAGAGGGTGCGGTTGCGAGACGTCGCAAAAAAGTCTCAATTTTATACGCAAGTTCATGAGACTGAGGCGTAACTGCGCCTTTACACTTCTGTACAGGGTTAAGCCGAGAACAAGTTTTTCTTACAATTATATATCTCTCGGGTAATTAAGACCAGACGATCGAGATCAAAGGCCATACCAGAAGCTGCTCTGGAATCGGCGGAGCTGGTACGAATTAAGCACCCATCTCTACATCGGATGCTCGTTTAGAATAAGACAATAATCTCACAACCACGTTAACAAGACCATTCATTAATGAGTCGTCAGCCTATTTACAGCGGACCTCCGTAAAGATGCACAAGTGCCGTTCTGTCGTAAGGTTTATCGACTCTAGAACTTATATCGACTGACGAGGGGGTGATTTTAGCAGCGACGGCAGGGCCTGAATTATTTACCAAGAAAGACTCATACATTACAGCGCAGCTTCGAAACCTTACCTGTTTCAGTGACTTAGGCTGGCTAGCTGTAACGGGGTGACTCCTTTCGTTACAAATTAGAACAAAGGTATCAATTTTTAATATTTACAATCAGATTATTCAAACAGCATGACTCGAGAAAGGTGATGTTGACGTTATATTGCCTTCGAGTGTAATATTCTTTGGGGAACCACTTATTGTTTGATGTACCGTGTACATCATACAAATTAAACACCAATCGCTGCTAGACGCACGCAATGGGTGGTGAGAAAGAAACCCACATAGGAGATTGTAGTTCAATATAGTTAGATCAAGACAAAGATGACAGATTAAAGAAACATAAATATAACAAATACAATTCTACTTTTACCCTCATACAGAGCTTCCGGGTTCAGCTAACTTCCTCGCGCTTCCTCACGCCACGTGTACGTGACGCCGGAAGTACGCAGCCTAGTGTTCTGTCAGCACAAGGTTTTACCTTTCATCTGGTAAGAGCGTGTACCGTTACAACTGGAAGAACTCTGAGTCCGTCCAACGACCACGACCACCGAATATGGCATGACCATGTTGAATAAAGAGGAGATCTTTCACGTCACGCGTGAAGTCTTTAACCATTTATGTGACATCGAATGGAGGGCGGAAGAGCGAATCAGTTTTACTGTCGGCGATACCGCTGTTAGCGCCATGTTGGAGTATCTTGAGAGAGACCAACAACATGCCGTTAAAGCCAAGTTCATTCAACATGGCTTGACGTCAAAAGATAAAATAAGCCTCAATTCACCATCAAGCCTCTTAACAGGCGATTAGTTGAGAGATATCGGTGCTCAACACACAGATCTATTGAGGCGGAAGCAATTCAATGCTGCTGTGGGTGGGACGACACACGCGCGTCGTCCCAATATTTGAACGTTAATAGCTCCAAAAAAAGAGGAGATGAAGAAGAATTCCTGTGAGTATGGTCCGTCGAACTAGACAGAGCCATAAAGGCGCTTCGTATCGACGATGAGCAAATGAAAATCACATGTGCTTAAACCCACTTGGCAGTACGTACCTAGACGTAGGCTTTATGGCCGGAGATGAGCGACCCATAAGCTTTCCAGGCGCTATAAGCCTCCAAGACCCGGCTCAAATAAACGTTTCAAACCACCGCGGGCTGAGTTCAGGGCTCGATCAGAGCAATTGAAACTTAAACAGGGCAAGTGTGCACATCACGCTTACGCTAATCATGTACGATTCCTCGCGAGTAGTATAACAGCTATCTCAGTACATGAACACAATTTTTTACTTTTTTTATGCAAGTGCTCGCAGCTGGGCTCGTCAGGAACCACCTATTCCGCTTAGATTCGGGTAAGCTTGAGCCAGCGATCTCAGCTGCGGAACAGGAAGCCTTAGCATGAGATAGGCTCATTTTATTTGGGTCTCCTATATCCCACTGATACGAAAGGAGACTGGAAGTTCAGGACCGATGGACCTATGTTATGTTGAGAGCGAGCGGTCTCTTTATTCAAACAACAAGCGGTTGCAAAATTGAAATCGCTGTCAGAAGTAAGGACACTGCGCTCATCAGATTAGTGCCCCACGTTTTGTCTCCAGACATCAACAAGCGAAATGATCGGACATTCGCAAAGAAGAGCAATGAGCGTGGGTATAACGCTGTTGCGAAACCGCAACAGCGAAGGCGACCAGCCAAAAATTGACGGGTCAGTAGGGGTGTAGCACCCTAATGATCCAGCAACCTCAAGATAATTTGCAAATATCTTGACGAAAATTTCTCCAGACACGCAATCAATGTGTGTCTCTGCCCATGCGATGAGGTATCGCTCAACACGTTGGAGTTGCAAGTTACAAAAGGTTTGTTACTTCGTGCTATAGTTGACTGTGCGGCGTCGAGCAACTTTGTTAGCCGCGCCCTAATAGAGGGTCATAGGATCAAGTTCGTTGAGCGCTACATCTCTCTAACGAGGTTGACGTTACGCCTTGCAACAGGCGCATCGATAACCGTTGAGAAACGTGTGGTAGGAAGCCACTACACGTTAGACGGTGAACAGCACGATTAAGACTTCATCGTATTGGATCTGGATGAAAATTTTGATGTCATTCTGGTATTACCTTGGCGCAAAAGGTACGAGCCAATAGTGAGCTGACAGCATCGATCTGTGAAGCTGCCTGACGCTTGTCTATCAGATGAACGTCTGAAGAACATCATGGAGCGTCCAAAAGCGTGTGGATGTACTGAGAGTGAGTGATTTGGCCACAATTGCGGTACGGTCGTTAGCACGACTGCACAAGACATTAGTGTAGTTGAAAACTACACTGTGGAGCAAGCTCCCGGCGGCTGTACAAATGCACAGGTAGCTCCAAAGGTCTACCAAATAAACAAGTCGAGTGGGTCGGGACATGGATGCATGCCGAAGGGCGACATCCTAAAAAAGAACGAATCGGTTGTGTAGAAATGACAACGAAGTTATATTAGATCGACTCGAGCTTCGACCGTAGAGGATCAAGACCTGAATGTGGTTGCACAGCCCCAATAAGAAGACGTCGAAAAAATAATTCTTTATGTGCTTGCGAAAGACATTTCTAAATAGTTACATGCTGAGAGATAAGGCTTTTATCAAAATAAACGGACAAGCACTCAGCAGCCTGAGGAAACGAGTTCCTACGAAGAAATCGAGACGTTGAACGTCTCGGTGAATGACGGATCATGCGTAGGGGATTATACGATTGATCTTTTTGCACTTCCGAAGGTAACTTCGGCGATAAAATAATTGACAACGCTACAACCGAAACGATTCTTGCGTGGTTTGCGTGGTGGCAAAGTCGATCAGATCTGTGTTCTCGTCGTGGGGGACTAGTACGTCACCGAATTTCGGTCGGCGACAGTGTTTGCCGAGAACGAACGAGTTCTATGCAGTTTATTGATGGACTAAAGAGTCATCGATGAGAAGACTTGGATGGAGCGATATGCATATCAATCCTGGGAATCGCAGTAGGCAAATTCTTTGTACAAGGAATTTGATAGATTCAGGGATGTAGTCCCTGAATCAGTGCCTTTCTAGCTTTTTCAAAACATAGGCACTCGACACGATATCGAGCAAAACCAGAATCGAAGTACTGGGTCATAAAGCAGTGGCCACTACCTTGTGAACAAATACTAGCGATCGACAAGCTCTTTGCCGATCGCTTTGTATCTGGACATGTGAGGGAATTAACTTCTCCTCACATCTCTCTGGCCTTCTGTGTGCGAAAGGCCACAGGAGGCTGGCGGATAGTACACGCATTCAACAAGCTAAATGGTGCAACGGTACGGGATCAGATGCCGATACCGAGGAAGGACGTACTCATAGATGTTATGTCAAAGAGTGCCATCTTCTCGTCCATGTATCCGATGGATGGGTTCTATCAGATCCTCATGCGTTAACGGGACATCCTGTTCACGGCAGTGAGCGCCCCCAGTGGTATGCTGTGTGAGTGGCTAGCGATACCACAGAGGGTGAGTAATGATCCTGCAACATTCAACAGATGTGTAACAAGTTTGTTGAGAATGGTGCGAGATTTTGCACCGGTTTACTTTGACGATGTGTTCTTCCATAGCCGGGTCATGAACGGAAAGAAAGACTTGGAGCTTCACAGAACTCACGTTCGTCATATTCTTCAACTTATGCGCAAACATAAGCTGTACGCTAACCTCAAAAAGTGTATATTTGCTGCGAGTGAAATATTACTTCTTAGGTATACCGTTAATAAGAATGGTGTA
Organism: Hyaloperonospora brassicae; assembly: GCA_947650285.1. NCBI lineage: Eukaryota > Oomycota > Peronosporomycetes > Peronosporales > Peronosporaceae > Hyaloperonospora > Hyaloperonospora brassicae. The sequence goes on from CANTFL010000198.1 coordinate 10,981, forward strand.
CGTCCTGATCCCAAACAAATCAAGGCGATCACGGAATGGTCCGTGCTAGTCGGTGTCAAGGGACTTTGTAAGTTCTTTGGACTTGCGGCGTACTTGCACAAGTACTCGCGCAAATACGCCGAGATGACTGTGCATCTTTCTTGTTAACTTAAACAAAATGAAAAGTGGTCATGTAAAGCTGACTGTCAGCGTTCCTTTGAAGGTTTCAAGCAAAGCTTGATACAATCGCCCATACTGGCGATTTCAGATAAGGACAGACCATTAAATGTGGTATGCGACGCCAGCGATTTTGCAACCGGCTGTGCGTTGATGCAATTTGGTACTGATGGCGCAGAGCACGTCGTCTGCTATCAATCTCTTCAGCTGCATGCAGCTGAGAGTAATTACTGAGTGCATGGAAAGGAGATCCTTGCCATGAAGTATGAACTGGCTAAGTTTCGTGTCTATCTCTTGGTAGTTACACCGTTCATCGCCTTAACGGACCACGCATCACTACGCACGGTCTTGAACAGTCCACACCTCTCGCAACAAATGGCGGGGTGGCTGTCTTTCTTCTCGGAGTAACACTTCTCCGTGGAGCGTAAACCAGGACGACGGAATGTCCTCGCTGATGAGCCTTCGCGTCGGCCCGATTTTGAGCCGACTACACGCGTCAACAATGAGAACAGGACCACTGCTGCGACACTTACAGTCAGTGTCCCTTCGTCAACGTTACTTGACGACGTGAGGAAAGCCTACGCGGAAGATGAAGATCCTCTGCGGTCAATGTATCATCTTGTGGATTCAACCCGTAAATCATCAAAAAAAGTCACCGGCTTTGTACTTTATCTCATCGAATCGGTGCACAATACGCAACGGGTTGCTGTTCTATACATACGTTGCTGGCGACACGCCTCGTGTCGTCGTTCCCGCTCATAGCAATCTGCGCTTGAGAATCATGTATAAGTGTAACAATGCCCCAACAGGTGACCATCGGGGTGGAGAAAAGAATATCCTTAAGTTAAGGCGAGACTTTTACTGGCTCCACCACATTTCAAGTTCGGACGCATGTACATTCGTTCTTGCAAAGTTCGTCAATTGGTGAAGCCTAGTCCTTCATCCCGTGTACCCTTATAGCGTCCACCTGTCCCGGCAGAGTATTGGTCGTCCTTTTCAAACACTTCGTCTTCCGTTTTTTCGAAGATGATCAAAGAAATAAAGATATTCTTGTGCTTGTTATCCAGTTCAGCAAGATGGTGCATCTCTATGCAGTACCTAGGTCGATTACGGCTTAAGGCTGTTCTCGTGTCTTTATCGACACGATATTTCGACTACACGGGTTACCCCGTGAACTCATGTCCGACCTTGATCCTCGATTCACGTGGAGTTGTGGCAATCCGTGTTCCGATATCTCGGAAAGCGTTTAAAAATGTCGACATCTGGACATCCCGGATTAGATAGTCCAAAAGAACGTGCAAACGTGTCCTCGAGATACTACTTGGAGGATAAGTCCACTAGTTCTCGACTGTGAGCAATTACTACCTCTGGTGGAATTTGCCATTAATAACTCGGTGCATGATTCGACCCAACCAACAGCTTTCTTCGTTAGTGGCTCGTGCCAATCACGTCTGCCCACCGTATTAGGGTGTGACTCCAGGATAAGAAGGGGAGGTACTCGCTCGAGCAAAAACATTTTGGCTCTTGCTCATCACTTGTCGAAGCTAACATCGTCACTTATGATGCCGATGTCATACAGATCGACATCGAAGAAGAAGATCAGCTCAATAATAGCTCTGACACTATATATTCAGTCAGATGGTGATGAAGATGTTGGTAGTTTTAGCATCGTCAAAGACTATTCCAGCGACGATGATGACACCCTCGCTGATGAACAGAAAGAGGAAAGGACTATTTCTGCAGTTCGCACAGGGCGAACTGAACAAAACAAGTTCTCGTCAGCAGAAGGATTTCTGCTGGCTCGAGAATCAGTGGTCTGATTCGTGCAGGACTCGATCGCTCACTTGGTAGATCAGTATAAACGGAACGCTGACAAGAACGAAAGAGCAAATGTTCTTTCAATTTTAAAGGCGATTGAGTCCCACTTTCTACGGTGAATCTACCTAGACACGTAGTGACTAATGTGGGCAGCAGTAAACTACTACCCAATTACATCGGCCCCTTTTGGGTGCTTCGCCGATACGGCAACGCATACACGATTGAGCTGCCACGTAGGATGCGTACATATCCTACGTTTTGCGCGAAGAGTCACCGCCCGTACTGTCAGTACGAGCTCTCTTCCGACGGTGAATATAACCTTCACGTTCAAGAACCTCCATCATATCGTTGTGCTCGCGATCCAGGCGATCAGTCTGGAAGTGTAGTGAAGATATCTCTCCACGTAAAGGAGAGATCTCACTGCGAGCTGTCGCCAGCTCATCAACAAGGGAATGGACATCTTGTTCGACCTGACGCTGTGCGACGGCGAAATTGGCGCGATCCTTCGCATGATCAGCCTCCTTTATTTGCAATGCATCCGCACATTATCGTTCAGAGCATCTCGTCTATCTCTCTAATGCTCCAAAATCTCGGGCGATTCTGCGATTGCGCGATCTATCTCGCCTTGATTAAGATGGTGAATTGAACCACTTGGAGGAGGGTGTTTCTCCTTCCCATCCTTTAGTGGACTCACACGGTTGTCAACGCTTGCTTTTGGAGCGTATCTTGTAAAACCATGACGATTCAGGATCAAGGACGAGTTACCTCGTCAAGTAGCGGGGGTATCCACTCTCGTGGAACATCTGAAAGCAACACTCCTAGCTGATAGTGGATGTCCTCGTTCTCGTCGAGCCGTTCGACGAGACGCACTCTTTGATGATGGAGGGCCATCGTCAAAAGAACAAACCGACGCTTTCGTAAACAAATTGTAAAGTGTCAATCCCTTGGTACATCTTGGACGAGGTACGCTACTTCCAGTAGGGTTTATTAGCGAAGATGAACTTTTTGAAGGGCGCATATAGAGTTATCAATACAATTCAGACAGTTATCTCCCCACGAGAGGCAAGGCAAACCTGCCTTTGGAGAAAATCGGTGCAATTTATACCGAGCACCGGTTGACGACTACTGTTCAAACTGATTGCGAGCTGCAATAAGTTTTTTTAGCCAAGCCTCACGTCCAGTATATTTAATATTACCAATGAAAAAATGCCACACATGCACCGACGAAAAATTGTATCTGTTGCGGTTGCCATGGTACCATCGATGTCTGAAAAAGACATCGATGTAAAACTCATTTCAATGCGATAATCACTCGCACTGACATCAAGACCATGTAATCTTGACGAATCGAAGAGTGAGATCTAATAATTCTTAGTGGTATATTTAAACCACTTCTTCAGGTTGCGTTGAGAAGGCATTCATGTTTAAATTAAAAGCAGGTCGCAACACGCTGCGTTCCTGCTCCTCCTATGCAGTGCCGTCATAAATACTTGTCATTATGGTCGCAGATATCTATGATATTGCTACGTCTACGATGACTCCGTGTATAGTCATTGACATCACCACGATGACTAACGTCCTCTTCTTGCGCACTCGCATCATATGAAAGCGAGCGCGATCGGTTCGATCCCCGCGGCGAGTGCTCAGACTCGTCAAATGAGCCAAACATTTCACGTCGCAAAGTCTTGACGAGGCTGCCACTGTAACGGGGCACACCCTTGCGTAACTTAACGCAAGGGATTTGGGTGCCCCGACGGACGTACACGTGGCAAGCGAGGAAGCGTAGGTAGGGTAAAAGTAGAACTGTTATATTAATAAATTAAGTCTTTAAACTACTGTCTCTTCGTTTGACTTAATTCAATTATACTAATATAACTGCATGTATGGTGACGTCTCGTCACCACTCATTGCGCGCGTCTTGCGGCGATTGGTGGGTTGATATCATCACGATATCAACCAATGAACAGACCCTTTGGTCGACCCTTCAATATCACCACTTTGGTGATATTGTTTTAAAGAATATCCATCTTTATATTCTTTATTGTCACTTTCCTTAAAGTGACAATTTCATGTAACGGGCTGCCCCGTTACATCACCCCCCCCCTTAACTGATAGTCACCGTGTGACTATCGAAAACATGGAGGCCACCCGTTGGCCACCATTGGGACAGGGAGCACTTGTTGGGTCCGTTCCATTCACTTTCCGCTTGACCTCGCATAGTTAACATGTCTATGCGAGGTGACTCAAGACCCACACAGCCTGGTGCTGTGCAAGCCTCTGCGGCAGACGCTTCGTCGTCTGCCGCCCCTTCTTCGCCTGCAGCAACAGGTGCTGCAGGTGCACGCGGTATCACACCGCGTGCGCACGATGACCCTGATGTAGAGGTCATCTACTCTGGCGAGTCAGACGTGTCTGACTCGGGCAATGCTCCAGAGGCGTCTCGCTCACCGGCGACGCCTCAGTATTCGCCAAGACCACTGCCGAACGAACGGACTCGTGATTTGCATCACAGTCTGTTCGGCAGTGATGATGATGATGATCAGGGTGGTGAGTTCTATTCTTCACCACCGCCGGCTCGTGCGTCTTCGCACGAGCGTGATGACGATGGCGCGAGCCGTCGTCAATCTGGGAGCCGTGGTACCGACAAGGGTACCACTGTGAAGCGTGATGAGTTGAAGCCGTGGCGTTTGCCCGAACAACTCATCAATAGCCTGTCTCACGAGACAGGCCAACACCATCGAATACCCTTATTCGATGCAACCGAGCTTCACGGCTTGAGTTCCAGCGCGAAGAACTTTCGCGCTGAAGAAGATTTTTATCTCGATGTCTTTCTTAGACATCGATGGTACAACAGCAACCAAAAGCGTGACAAAACATCGCTTTTGGCTGCGTGGAACGCGTTCGTCCAAAACGTAAAGAATTTTGGACGAGAAGGGTGGCTCAAGAAACTTGAGGCAACACGCCTCAGGTTCGAACGGCGAACGCCAACCGGTGCTAGGTACCGGTTGCATTGTTTATCGAGTGAGGCAGGCATTCCTTGCCTCACATGGGGAGACCCTTGTGCGAGTTGTGTTGACAACTCGCAGCGTGCACATAGGGATGTGTACTCCCTAAATTCGCCCTGGGGAAGGGCACACATCTCGGCTGAGATGCGTGACGCGATTGCAAACTTGCAATCCGTCTACAAGCGCCTAGGGCGCGTGTTTACCGATGGGCCACAGGACTCATCGGATGGGTCTCGTCATACTGGCGGACGAGACCTTCAACATCCATCAACAGCTGAGAGCGGGGCTCCCAGCTGTTCCAAGAGGGTGGATACCCCCGCCACTGGACGAGGTAGCTCGTCCTTGATCCTGAATCGTCACGGTGATTCAAGATACGCTCCACTAGAAAGCGTTGATCACCGTGAGCATCCACCAAAGGATGTGGTGGAGGAGGAAAGACCTCCTCCAGATGATTCTGTTCACCATCTCGACCCTTACGAGATGGATCGCGCAATCGATGAATTGCGCGATGACTTGAAGCACGAGCGCGATCGGCGCTACGCTTTGACCGATACCGTGCGGAAGAACCGCAAGGGTCACGAGGCTGATCGGGCGAGGGATCGCGCCGATTATGCCACGGCGCAGCTTCAGGTCGAGCGGGATGTCCGCTCCCTATTCGGCGAGCTGGCGACAGCTCGCGGGGAGATATCTCGGTTGAATACCGAGGTATCATATCTGCGCGACCAGACGGATCGTCTGGAGCGCGAACGCAAGAACTTGATGGATGTTCTTGAACGTGGGGGCTATCTTCATCGGAAGAAGAAGGCTCGTACTGACAGTACGACCTGAGCCTCCCCACGTAAAACGTAGGATGCGTGCGCATCCTACGTGGCAATTCGAGTGTGTATGCATTGCCCTTGCGATGCAACACTCGAAATGGCCCAATGTATTTCGGCAGTAGTTTGCTACTGCCGACACTAGTGACTGCATGTCCAGGTAGGTTTACCGTTGACAGTAGTACTAGGTCGTTAACCTTAAATGAAAGAACATTTGCTCTTCCATTCTTGTCTGCGTTCCGTTTCTGACGGTCCACCGCATTTGCGATGGAGTCCTGAACGAAACGGACTACCGCTTCTCGAGTCAGCAGGAAGTTCTCTGCTGACTCTTTGTTTTGTCTGGCAGTGCGCTTCGTGCGCACTGCTAAGAGATTGCTCTCTTCTTCAGCGAGGTTGTCTTCTTCCTCGCTGACATAATCGTTGGCGATGCTGAATATACCAGCATCGTCATCATCATCCGAATCAATAATAGCGTCTTCGCTATTATTGAGATGATCTTCTTCATCGATGTCGACTTGATCGACATCGGCATCATACGTGACGACGTTTGCGTCGACACGTGATGAGCAAGAGCCAAAACGGTTTTTGCTCGAGCGAGTCCCTCCCCCCCTTATCCAAGAGTCACACTCTATAAGGGTGGGCACTCGTGGATGGCGTAGGCCATTCACGTAAAACGGTGTGTGCTGTGTTGAAGCATGCACCGAATTATTGATGGCGAATTCCACCATGGGTAGGAATTCGCTCCAACTCGGAAACGAGTGGACATATCCTCGAAGAATCTCTTCGAGGACACGGTTCGCACGTTCCGTCTGACCATCTGTTTCTGGATGGTCAGAAGTGGACATCTTCAATCGTGTTCCGAGAGTACGGAACACGGTTTGCCAAAATTCCGCCGTGAACCGAGGGTCACGGTCGGATACGAGTTCACGGGGTAACCCGTGGAGTCTAAAGACCGTGTCTAGAAAGACACGAGCACAACCTTGAGCCTTGATTGACTCAGGGACAGCAGCAAGATGGACCATCTTGCTGAATCGGTCTACAAACACAAGAATACCATTATTCTTGTGAGCGTCTTCGGGAAACCCGAAGACGAAGTCCATTGAAACGGACTGCCAGCACTCTGTCGGAACAGGCAGAGGCTGCAATGGCGCACGGGATGAAGGACTAGGCTTCACCCGTTGACAAACTTCGCAAGCACGTATGTACTTGCGAACAAACTGATACTGGCGGGGCCAGTAAAAGTCACGACTTACCGTGAGGTAAGTCTTTTCCCTTCCACGATGGCCGCTTGTTGGGGCATCGTGACACTCATACATGATGCGCAACCGCAAATCATGATGAGCGGGTACGACGACACGAGGCGTGTCGTCGGCAACAGCTGTATAGTACAGCAATCCGTTGCGTGTACTATACCGATCCGATGAGGATCGGTACAAAGCCGGTAAATCCCTCATGGATTTACTGGATGGATTCACCAGATGATCCATCAATCGCAGAAGATCCTTATCTTCCGCGTATGCCTTTCGTACGTCGTCAAGTAAACTTGACGACGGGACACTGACTGACAGTGTCGCAACAGTGGGCTTATCCTCACTGTTGGATTGTGCGTCCGGCTCGAAATCGGGCCGGCGCGAAAGAGCATCCGCGACGACATTGAGTCGTCCCGGTTTATACTCCACGGAGAAGTTATACTCCGCGAAGAAAGACAGCCACCTCGCCATTCTTTGCGAGAGGTGTGGGCTGTTTACGGCCGTGCGTAATGACGCATGGTCCGTGTAGACAACAAACGGTCTATCTCCCAAGAGATAGACGCGAAACTTAGCCAGTGCGTATTTCATGGCAAGGAGTTCCTTGTCATGCACTGGGTAATTACGCTCAGCTGCTTGCAGCTGACGCGACTGATAACAGATGACGCGCTCCGCGCCATCTGCATCGAACTGCATTAACGCACAGCCGATTGCGAAATCGCTGGCGTCACAGACCACATGAAATGGTCTGTCCTGATCTGCAATCGCCAAGATCGGCGATTGCATCAAGCTCCGCTTGATACCTTCAAAGGAACGCTGGCACTCAGCGTTCCATGACCACTTGACATTTTTCTTGAGCAAGCAAGAAAGATGAACAGTCATCTCGGCGTAGTTGCGCGAGTACTTGTGCAAGTACGCCGCAAGACCAAGGAACTTCCTTAGTCCCTTGACATCGACTGGCACTGGCCAGTCGGTGATCGCCTTGATCTTTTCGGGATCAGGGCGTACGCCGTGTTTACCCACGATGCACCCAAGAAGTGGTATTTCGCTAGCCGCGAATATACACTTCTTGAGGTTGGCGTACAACTTATGCTTGCGCATAAGTTGAAGAACCTGACGAACGTGAGTTCTGTGAACTTCAACGTCCGTCTTTCCGTCCATAGCCCGGCTATGGACGAACACATCGTCGAAGTAACTCGGTGCGAAGTCTCGCACCGGTCTCAACAGATTTGTTACACATCTGTTGAATGTTGCAGGGGCATTACTCAGCCCCTGTGGCATCACTAGCCACTCCCACAGCATCCCGCTGGGGGTGCTCACTGCCGTGAACGGGATGTCCCGTTCACGCATCAGGATCTGATAGAATCCATCCATCAGATCCATGGACGAAAAGATGGTACTCTTTGACATACCATCTATGATTACGTCCTTCCTCGGTATCGGCGTCTGAGCCGGTACCGTTGCAGCATTCAACTTGTTGAATGCGTGCACTATCCGCCACCCTCCTGTGGCCTTTCGCACACAGAAGGTCGGAGAGCTGTGAGGGGATGTTGATTCCCTCACATGGCCCGCTGCTAAGCGATCGGCAAAGAACTTGTCGATCGCTATCACTTGTTCACGAGGCAGTGGCCACTGCTTCATGACACAGTATTTCGAGCCCGGTTTGAGCTCGATCTCGTGTCGAGTGCCTTTGTCCTTAGGCAACTCGCAAGGTACGGATTCAGGGAACACATCCCTGAATTCGATCAAATCCTTATACAAAGGATTTGCCTGAAGTGACTCCCAGGATTGGGACGCGTATCGCTCAATCCGAGTCTTCTCATCGAGGACACTTTCGTCCATCGATGAGCTGCTGAGAACCCGTTCGTTCTCAGCAAATACTGTTGCCGACCGAATGTCGGTCACATACTCGTCCTCTGTGACGAGTATGCAGATCTGCTTGACTTTGCCACTACGCAGATCACGCAAGAACCGTTTCGGTTCTAGCGTTGGCAACTGAGTTATCTCCGAAGTCAACTTCGGAGGCACAATCAGATCAAGCGTATAAGCGCCTACGCTTGATCCGTCATTAACCAAGACGTTCAACGTCTCGGTTTCTTCCTGGGAACTTGCTTCCACAGGTTGCTGAGGGCCTAATCCCTCAGCAAGCGACTCTTGAGGAATTCCTTCCTCAAGTACGTGGGGACTTATTCCCTCGACGTCTTCCGACTGTGGCTGTGCAACCACAGTCAGGAACCGATCCTCTACGGTCGACTCTCCAGTCGACCTAGGATTTTCATGTTGCCCCTTGGGGGCAACAGACTTCTTTCTTCTAAGATGCTGCCCGCTAGGCATGCATCCATGTCCCGGTCCACTCGACTTATTCGAGTGGTGGACCTTCGGCGCAGCCTGTACTTCTGTACAGCCGCCGGGAGCTTGCTCCACAGTGTAGTGATCAACTACACTGTGATCTTGTGCAGTCGTGCTAACGACCGTACCGCAAGTGAGGCCATCGCACTCACTCGCAGAACATCCACACGCTTGTGGACGCTCCAAGATGTTCATCAGATGGCCATCTGATGAACAAGCAGCAGGCATCTTCACGGATCGATGCTGCCAGCTCACTCTTGGCTCGTACTTTCTGAGCCAAGGTAATCCCAGGATGACATCAAATTTGTCATCCAGATCTAGTACGATGAAGTCATCATCGTACTGTTCGCCCTCTAACGTGTAGTGGATTCCTACTACACGTTTCTCAACGGTTATCGATGCGCCTGTTGCAAGGCGCACCGTCATCCTTGTGAGGGGAATGTCGCGCTCAACGAACTTGAGCCTACGACCCTCTAGTGACTGGCGACGAACAAAGTTGTTCGACGCCCCACAGTCTACTAGGGCACGAAGCGACAAATCATTTGTCGCTTCCAACTTCAAGGTGATGAGCGAAACGTCATCACCAGGTGCAGAGACACACAATGATTGTGTATCTGGAGCAACTTTCGTCAAGAGATTTGCAAATTCTCTTGAGGTTGCTGGATCAGTAGGGCGCTCCGCCCCTACTGACCCCGACCATTTTTTGATGGTCCGTCTCGCTGTTGCGGCTTCGCAACAGCGCTGGACCCACGCCCATTGCCCTTTCTGGCAAAAGGTCGTCCATTTCGCTCAGTACTGTTTGGTACTGGGCGTGGAGCACTACACTCGTATGCGTAGTGCCCTAACTTCTGACAGCGATTGCACCTCTGCAATCGCTTGTTGTTTGTAGAGCGAGGTCTCTCGCTCTCAACATAGCAGAGGTCCATTGGTTCTGGACCTCCGATCTCTTGTCGTCTCGGTGGACGGTAAGAGTTTGAGCTAGCATGAGCCTGTCTCATGCTAAAGTCTTCCTGTTCCGCGGCTGATATCGCTTCTTCAAGCGTATTCAGCTCAAGGCGGAACAGGTGGCTCCTGACGGGCCCTTCTGCGAGCCCTTGCATGAACACCGTAATCAACGTGTGTTCATGTACTGGGTTGGCAGTTATACTACTCGCAAGGAGTCGTATATGTTGTGCGTAAGCGTGCACATCACGCTTACCCTGCTTGAGTTTCAGGAGCTCTGAGCGAGCCCTGAACTCAGCACGTGGCGGCTCAAACGTTTGTCTGAGCCGGGACTTGAAGTCATCTAGCGACCTAAACACATTTGGGTCGCTACTCTCGAGTCCCAGGGACCAAGTTTTGGCACGCCCTGCCAAGTGGGTCTGAGCAAATGTGAGTTTCATTTGCTCATCTTCGACGCGACGAGCCCTTAGGGCTCTGTCGAGTTCGACAAACCATAGTAACAGGGAGTCCTCCGGGACTCCACTGTACTTGGAGATGTCGACTTTCATGACTTCGGGACGACGCGCATGCGCCGTCCCGCCCACAGCAGCATGGAATTGCTGCTGTCTCAACAGCTCCGTCTGTTGAGCACCGAGTTCTCTCAACTGCTCGGCCTGTTGAGAGCCTTGCTGGTGAAGCAAGGCTACTTTCTCCCTCTCGAGAGCAAGTTCATTCTGAATGAACTTGGCGATAGCGGCATGTTGTTGGTCTCTGTCTAGAGACTCCAACATGGTGCTGACGACGAGTTCGCCTACGGTAGAACTCATTCGTTCTACCGCACCCCATTCGATGTCACTCAAATGGGTAAACCCTTCACGCGTGGCGTGAAAGGTGTCTTCTTCATCCAACATGTTCATGTTGGATGATGTGGTCCTTGGAAGGACTACAAAGTGCTACCAGGTGTAACGGGGCACACCCTTGCGTAACTTAACGCAAGGGATTTGGGTGCCCCGACGGACGTACACGTGGCAAGCGAGGAAGCGTAGGTAGGGTAAAAGTAGAACTGTTATATTAATAAATTAAGTCTTTAAACTACTGTCTCTTCGTTTGACTTAATTCAATTATACTAATATAACTGCATGTATGGTGACGTCTCGTCACCACTCATTGCGCGCGTCTTGCGGCGATTGGTGGGTTGATATCATCACGATATCAACCAATGAACAGACCCTTTGGTCGACCCTTCAATATCACCACTTTGGTGATATTGTTTTAAAGAATATCCATCTTTATATTCTTTATTGTCACTTTCCTTAAAGTGACAATTTCATGTAACGGGCTGCCCCGTTACAGCCACGAGGCACAACAGTCGTCGTGCCCGCACCTCTAGCCTTACAGCTGGGGTTGCGGGCGATATTGGGTAGGACGGGGGTCCGACTCGCCCGAATAGACAACCTCTATTTCGGGGTCGACGTCCATGGTTCTACCCCCCTGGAAGAAGCTGCTGACGAAGAAGCTGCCCTTAGATGAAATGGCACACCTGTAACATTGGTTGTTACAGGCTACTTATTAGCATCAGCAGGTGATGAGAAGGTTGTTGCCGAGTCTTGGGTAGCTTGATCACCGACTTCACGCATCCGTGCAGCCGCTTCAGTGGCGTCCTTGTACGCGCAGAGCTTACGGACGCATTTATCAAAATTGTCATCCGCCGGAAAGATGGAATGAATAAAACAGAATCAACAAGTTCTTCCTTTTCCCTAGAGCAAATAAACGGTTATCACTCTGTCACCAATCTATCAAATCACTCACTGTTACTGATGGATAAGACAGTTTGATGTAACTTAGCGTTACATAAAAATTGGTCCGAAGGTGTCACTTTTTGATATTTACAATCAGATTATTCAAACAGCATGACTCGAGAAAGGTGATGTTGACGTTATATTGCCTTCGAGTGTAATATTCTTTGGGGAACCACTTATTGTTTGATGTACCGTGTACATCATACAAATTAAACACCAATCGCTGCTAGACGCACGCAATGGGTGGTGAGAAAGAAACCCACATAGGAGATTGTAGTTCAATATAGTTAGATCAAGACAAAGATGACAGATTAAAGAAACATAAATATAACAAATACAATTCTACTTTTACCCTTATACAGAGCTTCCGGGTTCAGCTAACTTCCTCGCGCTTCCTCACGCCACGTGTACGTGACGCCGGAAGTACACAACCTAGTGTTATGTTAGCACAAGGTTTTACCTTTCATCCGGTAAGAGCTTGCCCCTTTACATGTCAGCCTTCCTCTAGGCAAAAATTTCGATCGATTCCGACATAAAAGATTAAAAAAAAGTATTCATCTATTTCAGGGACGTGATCTAATTGAAGGGTGACATTGAGCTTGTGGGGCCCTCTTCTCATGGATGGTGTTTTGCGTGTACTCTGCTTTATTACTTCCATCATTGTGAATCATCCAAATGTGAGCCGTCGGTTGCAGTGGCTTTTAATGCGGTAACGTATTGTTTACGCTTCCACGATGCATCTTCACGGAGGGTCAGGTCCGAGTTCCTAGCAAAAACGTCGTAACAGAAGGTGACGGAAGAGATCTCGACGACATAGACAAACCTTTTTGCAGATTGGAAAAGATATAGAAAATGGAGGCGGCTTGACGTCGTCCTAATTGCCTTCATGCAGCTGAAACGACGGCTCAATCTGCAATAACGTCATATGAGGCGGGTGACATATCGAAATAGTTCACGGCTACCTCTCCGTCATAGATCCTATAAATCAGCAGTGCACCGCAAGCGGAACGTGAGCCAAAAACACGACCTCTACAACCATGGATCAACGTACCTATAAAATACAGCCGCTCGAGGAGGTCGATCACAAGCGTTAGTTCTATACCAATTTCGCGATCTGAAGGGTATCACGTCCTGGATGACAACGGCGAAGTATAAAAGTGAATACTTAAGAGATGGATGGAGACGCTAACTAGACATAGAAAATGCTCTCGAGGACTAATATATTTTACTTAGCTGCAAAAGACAACAGTGCCAAGGTTATTCCCAAGCGATCTCCCCTCACAGCATTGGAGAATACTAGGAAATCTGACAGAAAAAGCGATAGCTTTCGATCCTTTCTCTGCAAGACCTGTTATATTGGCCATTAATCGTCAAGAACGAACATCATTACAAAAGCATTATCGAGCGTAAAGCAAATCACCGCACGCCTTCATCCCGACGGGCGCTCGATCGACATACACCATGGAATATATGACCGATATAACTTTCTAATTAGGCCCTATTGCCGTTATCACAACGAATACAGATAATCCTTTAGTCATGGCCCTATTGCAGGCGGTGGCGGATGCCCATCCGGATGACCTGGACCAAACGCCGGATTTAGACAGATAGTATCAAACGAGGTTAAAGTTTTCAGGACATTTAAAGCCTTGAAGGCCAGATAGGCCACGGTCATAAAGTAATTATCCCGACTAATTTCCAGTGCGGATGCACCACTATGAGCCTAACTGAGTAAATCTCTCATTTGCGTTGGTTCTTGGAGGATTACGCGACCAGTGCGTCAGCCAAAAACAGATACATTGCCTTAGAACATGTGGGGGAACGAGATATCATAGGCACGGCTTCGAATTTTTCGCAACTAATCGTATTTGGTATTCAACGTATGTATGACAAGTCGCACAAATGGCGATGTTCGAAACATGCTCCGACAACAGGCATTCGTTCCCATCGCGTGGTCGAGACAACGGCGGAGTATCTAATTGTTATTGTGGACCTAGTGAATGAGGCGGCTGCGCTGAAGATAGAATCGCCGGATCATCCACTCCTAGTGTTGCAGTATGATGCTAGGCATTATACATCGTTAATACACTCTATCCTAATAAGTCAGCCTTCCGACTTCAAGGCAGATGAGGATATCCAAAAAAATCCGGGACATGACTGAGCTGTGATCTAACACCGCTCAACCATGACTACTTATGATACTGAGAAAACTTCCAAGACATCGGCCATACGAAAATTTGTCGACGTGACTATGTCTGGTCAATCCGCAACGGGAAGGTAAGAGAAGACAGATTCGTTCGAGCCTAAACATAGTCGCGCGCTCGTTTATGTGGAGCGGCAACTGGTCATACCGCCACCCTCCATCACACCTCCATCTAGGATACGCCAAACCTCCCCCGCTGATCGTAAATTAGGATATGATGCGTCTTCTTCTAACAGCCTTACTTTGGGGGTATATTGACGTACTAGCGTAACGATTTCGTCATGAATAGGGGCCGCATCGAGTCACATCTTAATATGCTAAGTCATATTGCAAGAAGCTTCGATCGCATTGATTTCAATTATTGGGCAGCAGCAAGATAGAATCTGGATTCTGGATGGCCTAGCCCCCGCAAATAAAATTCTTAATCGTCAATAGCTCAGCGGAAGTGTGGTAGCGGGTCGCTACCCACGCTTTAGATCACTTACTGTGGTTGGCCAAAAGATATGTGTTTACGGGGGGTTGGAAGACGTTAGACGACACAATTATTAATACTTGGATGTGAGGAAGTCGACGCGATTGTACGAAAGACGGATTGCGGCAATTTAATGCAAATAGTCTTTGGATCGACAAACACACTAATGGATATATAAGTGGATGCTTACGACGCAGCACCGTCCTGATTACTTTGTTCTGGCGCCACTTACGTAATATTATTTGAACACCGTTCATTGCGAGTTCGTAAGTATGCGGGAGCCGATCTGATTAAGCGTTAAAATCCGCAGCGCCGTTCCAGGCTTGTTCATCTCTTTCTGTATTTGCTTCTTTATGGACGTGAGGATGCATCACTGGTGGAAAGCACTCCATCGGCTGCAAGTAAGTCGTCTAAAATTCGATCGCATACCAAGGTTTTTTACACATGCGCCAGGTACAAGGAGGCCTATTACACACCCACTAAACGGGCAGATTGGTCAGTCATCATGAGGTTTTCTACACCGAAGTGGCATGTCCGAAGAAGAATCTTTTACTTCAGAATTAGGTGCACCATATAGGATTCCTAATCGTCGGTCTACCTGGGGGTGGATTTAGCCACTGCGGACGCTTTCGGTCGTCACACATTGCCAGACATTTTCATATCACATGTACCCGACACCTAACTCGGCCTGACATAAACCAACGGCTTCTTACACACAATGTCGGAATTTCTCAGCGGACAAACGGAAATAATAGATAAACGCCTGTCTACAGACTACTATGAAACGCCAGCCTTCGGCTAGCTGTTTTTCCGATGCGCATTTATTTAACGAGGAAGAAGCCACTGCACTACGACTAGGATAAAGAATATTGTGGGGCAAACACATGGACCCATAATAATTGCATACGTTCTTCTGTAGTATTGGCTCATTCAAGTCAGGCGATATATTATATATCAATCGTAGAAGCGCTTTGGGCGGCTTTTGCAGCAGTCGCCTGAAATTTAGGTATTTGGCATTCCCGTGCAAATGGATTGACGATTCACATTTTTTTTTAACGTATACGCCCCAAATGACACATCAGAGCGCGAGGACTGTTTTACAAGCATCCATGATGGGAACATGCCGACTGACTCAACTTTTTTATTATGAGATTGAAAATTTGTACAGGCCCACAAATGGATCTCTGGGGTCATCGGACGGCCAGTCTACCAGACAGTCCCGCATTGAGTTTAAAGTTGGAGAAGGCTGAAATGTGGGATGCTCAGCTCCTGCGGGAACATGTAAAAGATGAGGAGTCAATCACGACTCATCACTACACGTTTTGGACCAACGAGATAGACTGCAAGATATACCGATTTTACGTCCCATCGAATTAGGTTTCGACATGTCTGTGTACCCACGAGTTCCCTTCCTCAACCCTTTAATCATCAGGAAGTGGTACTCTACGTACGAAACAAACAACCGGGACGAGGCCATGATCTTAATCATCGGTACCGTTGCAATTATCCTAACAAAAGATTTGACCGGATCGCGTCTTACAGGACTTGATACAAGAAATGATAAAAATTGGGTGGGCCGTGCCCCAACACTTCAGTCATCATTTTACATATCGAGGGGATGGAACACTGTATTAAAGTGGCGAGGAGGGATAAACAGAGGCATAAACAAATCATTGCAAAACACAGGCTACGTTAAATAACCAATAATTGATCCGGTGGTAGTGGTTATATCAGATCTGGAAGAGATGAAGGATGCCACATGGCTGGGCTAAGTGACAAAAAAGAGATACCGACGGGGCGTCCGCGAAGGTCCCATAAGCGTGTTCCCAGTTGGGAACGTGATCTGCCCGCCATTCCATGCGATCGCGTTATGTACCGGTCATTAAGGTAAGCATGTCGTTTGAAAATTTGCGTCAGAATGATCACAAATGCTGAGCGTTAGTCATCGCACAACGGTATGGACTCCTTGTCGACGTATATGCGAATATTTGCGATAATCCGCCGAGTTACGGCCCCGGACACTGATATCGATCAATTATTGAGGATATTTATAAAATCTGATGTTCATCCTGCCATCGCCGGTCTTCAACGACACAAAGCGGCCGGTCAAGATGGTATCAACAACGATTTTTGCAATATTCTGCAGTGCTTATGGCTCCGCCACTGTTCAAACCCAGCATACAACTCTTTAGGTGCGGTGATTAGCCTTACTTATTTCAAAGAACACCCAGTTATCGCTTATAAAATAGGAGACGAATTTAATGCCGTTAGATGTCGTCCAATATCCTTGTTACTAACGAGTTCCGAATTTTTTCCACGATTCTATTTAAAGATTACAAACGGTCTTACGCTGGGCACATTGCAACTCGCAACAAGGTTGTGTTCACGGCCGCAGGATGACGAAATCAGTCATGATGATGGTGGCGTGACATACAACTGCAACTGACTTAGATGTTGTGACAGTCGATAACAGGAGATTTATAATTTTTGTTATCTATTGGAAGGCTAACGACACCGTGGATAGAGATTTCAATTACTATGCACTATGCTATTTCGGGTACGACAACCGTTTATTCGGCCGCGTTAGCCGTATACACAAAGTCACGACAGCCAGCTTTGTCTCAAACGGTTCCCTGCCTAGGGATCATTTAGTAATTTCAGGTATGTGGCAAGGCTGTATTCTAGCACTTCTCATAAATATTCTTAAGCTGTAAGTGTAAGGGATCGCGCTAAATCAGGACCACTTTCACCGAGAATTTGCATCTGCCAGGACTGCCAGGGAAAGCGCAACTGTATTAAAAAATTTTGGAGACTTCACGCTTTTCCTCGCGGTAGCAGGGAACTCCCGAACGCTCTACTTATCATTCGAGATATTGATGCTTTGTTGAGCCTTCATGATCAACCGAAAAATAGCAAGCCAATATTTTCTTAACCAGTCTGTTAAACTAAAACCTACGAGGGCATTTATGTCGTCCTACCAGACCACACAACTTAATACCTGGTTAATGAAGTTGGAATAGGCGGCTTAATGAACAAGAACTAAGCTACGCGGATACAAAAGATCAGGCAACGCCTAATTACACCAACTCTAGTGTTGACTATTGTAAAGAACCGAGTTTTGATCATCATCTCCATTTTTCTTCCCTCATTTCGATTTACTGCTAGTTTCATTAATATCTCCGATGGGAGATGAAGGAAACTCACAATTTATACAAGCACTTCTTATGGTCACACGCAACGACTACATTTATAAAGTCACCACAACGTCAGCCGGGGTTGTTAGTAAAGTCTAGGCTAGCGGGGATATTGTAGCAGCAGATATAGCTGTCCCTGTAAAACACAATGAATAAAGCATGCAAATACCTAACACAACAGCGCCTTGACACGTGTCTTAATGCCTAGCGCTTATGGTACTACGAGGGCGTAAACGACGACCAGTCCGTCGAATATCTCCAACTCATGCTTTTTAAAGGGCGCCGCAAGAGATTTCACCAGGTCAAGACTTATCTTTCCAAGTGAGTGAATGGATTGCCCCTGCACCGAAGAAATTAGGGCCGAATCACGTCACAAATATCAAATTACTTCGGCCGATCTAATTGAACGGGTAGCAATCTGGTTGGAAGGTAAAACATTTGTTTTCTCTTCTTATTTGGACCCATTTACGCCACGACCAAAAGCACCTGGTCCCATGCCAGAAGGAAGTACAGCTATTCTGTTCACATTCTAAGTGAATGAAAAAAATTGGATTCGATTCTATAGCGGAGACATGCTGTGTAACGGAGCACCGGCAGCAACCTACTGGACTATCAGTGCATACCCAACTCTCACTGACAATATTGAAAGTGTGCGCTCTGCTACCTCTATACACTTCCCAGACAAAGGGTAAACCTCTGATACCAAACCTTTGGTCGTAGCAAAATATAAAATTGATATTCAATATAATTAAGTCCAATATCTCTTGTGTCTGATTTGGCCTGACGTAATTATATTTATGCAACCAAATGTATGATTACGTTGACTCACCACCCATTGCGTGCGTCTAGCAGCAATTCATGGGGTTGACATATTCACAATATCAACCAATGAGTAGATCCTTAAGTCATATCAACAATATTACTGTATTTCTGATAGGGGTAGAAAAGATATTCAACAGATTTTCTAAAACACCATTACGCACAATGGTAATTTTATGTAGCGAGCTACCCCGATAAGTCACCTCCCCCGCCCTATTTACGGCTTATCACCTCTTGACTATCGAAACTTTGTGCCTCCCCGTTGAGCACCGTTGGGACAGAAGCACTTGCTTGGTCAAATCCATTCATTTCTGACCTTGCCTCGCATAGTTAATATTCGCTGCGGGGAGACTCGAAGTCCGCAAAGCACGTGGATGCACAAGCCTTCGCGGCAGAGTATTCGTCGTCTCCTGCTTCTTATCTGCCTGCGGCACCTGTTTCTGCAGGCTCACATGGTACCCCACCCCGTGCACATGATGACTTAGAAATTGGAGCCACCTTTTATTGGGAATAAGATGTGCCTGACTCGGAAAATGCCTTAGAGGTATTCGAATCATTCTCGTTGCCTAAACCCAAGTCTTAATCAAAGAATGTAACGAACAAACGGACTTGCTACTTGCGTCACAGTCTATTCGGTAGCAAAGATGACGATGATTTTGATCAGTATAAATGCTCATCGTCACAGCCAGATCGTGCACTGTCGCACGAGCTTGTCAAAGATGACGCGAGTTGTCATCAATTTAAAGACGGTGGTACTGATGTTGTTACCACATTGAAGTGCGCTGAGCAGAAAGTGTGGCGCTTTCCCAAACAGCTTGTCAATAGCCTATCTCACGAGAAAAAGTAGCATTACTGAACACCATTATTTTATGCGAGTGAGATCCATGGGTTAGACCCTAACGCGAGCATGGTTTTGGCAGACTAAAATTTATATCTGGACGCTGTCAGCCATCTTAGAGGATATTATGGCAATTTTAAGAGTCATAACAATCTTTTTTTGCCCGCTTGGAACGCGTTCGCCAAAATGAACTGAAATTCGGACGTGAAAGCTTGGCTCCAAAACCTTAATGCAGTACGCATTCAAGTCTAAAGTTATAAACGCCAACCGGTGCAAGATTTCGGTTGCATTGAATATCTCAAACGACATTCAACCCCACAATGTGTAATACTGTCGCTATCTGTTTGAAAAATCGCAGAGTGCCAAAAGGAGAATTTATTTCATGATTTCACCGTGAGGTAGTGCTCATATATCTGCTGAGATGCGTGACGCGATTCCGAACTTGCAATCCGTCTTCAAGCACCAAAATCTTGTTTTTACCGATAGTTCCGAGATGTCATCAGATGTGCGACGTCACATTATTAGACGGACTTTCAACTTTAGCTGTCAGCTGGGATCGAGGCTCCCAGATGTCGTACAAAGGTGCGTACCCCCACCAGCGGACAAATTCTGTAGTCCGATCCCCGTTCTTGATGTGACTTCTTAAAATACGCCCCACGTCAAAGCGTCGTCCACCGTGCGAGTCTATCAGTGGCTATGGTGGCTGTGGTAAGACCTGGTCTGACTCATTCGCCGTGTCTATAATTGATATTCGTCCGCCAATACTGCGTCCTATCAGAATTGAAAGAGTACATGGAGAACGAACGCCTTTGTCGCCATAACTTAGAAAGTGCTATGCATCGATAACATGCCTTTTGTAAGAAAGAACGATTGGACCTTGTGTTTGCTCAGCTTTAGAACGAATGCAAACATATTCTCCTAAGCGACATGATAGCTTCAGTTCGTCCCGAAACTGCGTTGCTGAAAGACCAACATGAAACTTTTCCGTGATCACAAGAATATTTCGGAATTCGTCAGCGTCCTTTTTGTCTCGATTCTCGAAAGAAACCTCGTACTGACAGTACGAGCGAAGACGCCATGCATGAAACGTAGGATATTTTCGCATCCTACAAGGCGAAATAATCGTTTATGCATTGCCTTGGCGGTTCAACACGAGAAAGATTCCGATGAAGTTCGACATTAGCTAACTAATGTCGACATTAGTGACTGCGTGTAGAGGTAGGTTAATCGTATGCATTATTAATATACCGTATACCTCTAATAGATGAACACATTTCATCAAATCTTGTCTGCTTTTCGTTTCTGACGGATCACCGCGAAAGAGATTGAATGATGAACGAAATGGACTACCGTATTCCAATTCTGTAGAGCGCATTCTGATTACCGGCTGTTGCTTCTCTCATTTAAATTAATGCGCAGCGCTAAAAGGTCTTTCTCTTCATTTGCTCAGATATTATGTCCTCGTTGGCATAGCAATTGGCGATGCTGAATATTACAGCTTCGTCATTACTGTCTAGAGATGCAGCAGCGTCGTTGCTACTGCTGAACTAGTCTTCTTCAATGTCGACATCAGCATCATGCGTATTGTCGTGAGCGTTAAAACGTGATAAACAGGATATAATTAGGTATTTGCACGAGCGAGTCCCTTCTTATATATTCCAGAGTCACTCTTTATCAGGAGGGGAATACGTAAGCGACGTAAAACATTCACATTGAGTGGTGTATGCGTTGTAGACGCATGCACGGAGTTATTGATGGTGAATCAGCCAATCGGTATGAATATACTCAAACTCGAACGCGAATGAGAGTGTCCTCAAATATTTTATTATCGAGGACACGGTAGCACGTTCCATCAGACTATCGGTTTTAATATGATAAGAGTTTGACATTATTCACCGAATTTTCAAAGTGCGGATACGGTTTGCCAAAACTTCGCCTTGAACCGAGGTTCAAGGTCGGACATGAGTTCACGGGGTAACTATGGAGGTTAAAACCTGTGTCGATGATGACACGTGCACATCCTTGTGCAGCGATCGACTAGAGCACTGCAGCAAGATGGTACATTTTGCCGAACTGGTTTACATACACAAGAATACCATTATAATTGTGATCGTCCTCGGGGAAATCGAAAACGAATATATTGAAAAGGACTCCTAACAATCTGTCAGAACAGGTAGAGCTTCGAAAGGAGCACGGGATGAAGGTATAGACTTTGACCGCTGACAAACCTCGCAAATACGAATTTATTTTCGTACGAACTAATGCTGTGGCGGATCCAGTAGAAGTCATTAGTTTTAGTTGGGTAAGTCCTGTCACGTCCACGATGCCCATCTGTTGGTGCACAGTAATCTTCATCCATGATGCGCAACCGCAATACATCATGGGAGGTAACGACGACACGAAGTGTCACCGGCAATATCTATATAGTACAGCAACCCTTTGCGAATCGTATACCGATATATGAAGTGTCAGTATATTGCCGCTATATCTTCAAGTATATTAGGGATGTACAAGCATGATGATTCATTAAACACAGGGGGTCCTTATATCCTACGTATGTCTTTTATACGTCGTCAAGTAACGTTGACGAAGGGACAATGACTGTAAGTGTCGCAGCAGTTGTCCTGTTCTCATTGTTGACGCGTGTAGTCGGCTCAAAATCGGGCCGACGCGAAGGCTATCAGCGAGGACATTCCGTCGTCCTGGTTTACGCTCCACGGAGAAGTGTTACTCCGAGAAGAAAGACAGCCACCCCGCCATTTGTTGCGAGAGGTGTGGACTGTTCAAGACCGTGCGTAGTGATGCGTGGTCCGTTAAGGCGATGAACGGTGTAACTACCAAGAGATAGACACGAAACTTAGCCAGTTCATACTTCATGGCAAGGATCTCCTTTCCATGCACTCAGTAATTACTCTCAGCTGCATGCAGCTGAAGAGATTGATAGCAGACGACGTGCTCTGCGCCATCAGTACCAAATTGCATCAACGCACAGCCGGTTGCAAAATCGCTGGCGTCGCATACCACATTTAATGGTCTGTCCTTATCTGAAATCGCCAGTATGGGCGATTGTATCAAGCTTTGCTTGAAACCTTCAAAGGAACGCTGACAGTCAGCTTTACATGACCACTTTTCATTTTGTTTAAGTTAACAAGAAAGATGCACAGTCATCTCGTCGTATTTGCGCGAGTACTTGTGCAAGTACGCCGCAAGTCCAAAGAACTTACAAAGTCCCTTGACACCGACTAGCACGGACCATTCCGTGATCGCCTTGATTTGTTTGGGATCAGGACGTACACCATTCTTATTAACGGTATACCTAAGAAGTAATATTTCACTCGCAGCAAATATACACTTTTTGAGGTTAGCGTACAGCTTATGTTTGCGCATAAGTTGAAGAATATGACGAACGTGAGTTCTGTGAAGCTCCAAGTCTTTCTTTCCGTTCATGACCCGGCTATGGAAGAACACATCGTCAAAGTAAACCGGTGCAAAATCTCGCACCATTCTCAACAAACTTGTTACACATCTGTTGAATGTTGCAGGATCATTACTCACCCTCTGTGGTATCGCTAGCCACTCACACAGCATACCACTGGGGGCGCTCACTGCCGTGAACAGGATGTCCCGTTAACGCATGAGGATCTGATAGAACCCATCCATCGGATACATGGACGAGAAGATGGCACTCTTTGACATAACATCTATGATTACGTCCTTCCTCGGTATCGGCATCTGATCCCGTACCGTTGCACCATTTAGCTTGTTGAATGCGTGTACTATCCGCCAGCCTCCTGTGGTCTTTTCGCACACAGAAGGCCAGAGAGATGTGAGGAGAAGTTAATTCCCTCACATGTCCAGATACAAAGCGATCGGCAAAGAGCTTGTCGATCGCTAGTATTTGTTCACAAGGTAGTGGCCACTGCTTTATGACCCAGTACTTCAATTCCGGTTATGCTCGATATCGTGTCGAGTGCCTATGTTTTGAAAAAGCTAGCAAGGCACTGATTCAGGGACTACATCCCTGAATCTATCAAATTCCTTGTACAAAGAATTTGCCTACTACGATTCCCAGGATTGATATGCATATCGCTCCATCCAAGTCTTCTCATCGATGACTCTTTAGTCCATCAATAAACTGCTTAGAACTCGTTCGTTCTCGGCAAACACTGTCGCCGACCGAAATTCGGTGACGTACTAGTCCTCCATGACGAGTACACAGATCTGCTTGAAATTGCCATGTGCAGATCACGTAGGAACCGTTTCGATTCTAGCGTCGGAAATTGATAAATCTTCAAAGTGAAATTATTAGGTGCGATCAGATCAATCGTATAAGCACCTGCGACTGAACCGTTGACCAAGACATATAGTACCCCAGCCACTTCCTAGAAAGTAACATCCACAGACTGATGAGGACGCTTACCATCATCGTTTTCTGATTGTGGCTGCGCATCAAATGTCATGAACGAGTTCTCTACCTTCTATTGTTCAGACGACCTAGGACAACGTGATGCCGTATCTTGGCTACCGTTTTCTTTTCGCCTTGAGCTGCCTTCTTGTCATGGCTTCATGTCCCGTATCCACTCTAATTATTTGATAAACGGATCTTTTGCACCGCCTGTGTACATGAACAGTCGCCGGAAGTTTCTCCACAGTTAAGTGACCATCATAAATGGGACCTTATACAGTCGTACTATCGACTGTACCACAAGTGAGGCCATTTAAATTACTCGCAGAACACCCACACGCTTGCGTGTGTTCCAAGAATTATATCAGATGGCCATCTGATGAACATGTGGCAGGAATCTTGACATATTGATGCTATTATCTCACTCTTGGCTTGTATCGTCTGAGTCAAGGCAATCCTATAATGACGTCGAACTTGTCGATCGTATCTAGTACGAAGAAATCATTATTATGCCGGTAACTTTGTATACATGTGGTGAATTCCGACTACACGTTTCTTAACGGTAATCAATGCGCCAATCGATAGGCGCGCCGTCATCCTTGATTTGTAGGGATCGCTCCCTCAACGAAGTTGATCCTTCTAGCTTTTACAGACTGGCGACAAAAACAATGCCTCGAGGACCCGTAGTCAACTAGGGCACGGAGTGACAAGTCCTTTGTCACTTCCAACTCCAAAGTGATGAAGAACACCTCATCGCCAGGTGAAGAGACAAACAATAATTGTTTATTGGGAGCAACCTTCGTCAAAACATGTGCAAATTCTGCTTAGTGTTCTTGTATCATTAGGGCGCTCCGTCCATACTGACCCCGACCGATTTTTGGTTGTCCACCTCGCTGTTGCGGCTTTGCAACAGCGTCGGACCCTCGTCCATCACTTTTTCAGATCGAGAACAGGCACTTCGCTCAAGCCCGAAAGGATCTGAGATGGGAAAACTACATTAATTTTTGTAGGTTCGTATCTGGTGATAGCGATGACATCTTTGCATCTGCTTGCCGTTCAAAAGGCGAGGTTTCTCGCCGTCAACATAAAAGAGACACTCAAGCTCTAGAAATCCGACCTTCGGTCGTCTTTGGGAAAGACAGAGACTCAGCGTATTTGGATCCTGTCTCACACTAAATGTCTCCTTCCCTGTAGCGTAGATCGCTTCAGAAAGCGTCTTCGGATATTCGCTGTTAAGGTGATCCCTGATCGAGACCATCTGGAAACCCTGAAATGAGTATTGTGATCAACACAAATTCACTATAAGGGGTTTGTTATCATGCAACTTGCAAGGTAACGTTTGGGTTGGGCTTGAACGTGAACATTACGCGTACACTGTTTGAGTTGCAGGAGCTCTGAAAGAGTCCGGGACTCTGCCCTGTGCGGCTCAAACGTTTTTCTGATCTAGAAGTTGAAGATCCTTCACGACCCAAAATCATTTGGGTTGTAAAACTTGCAGGTCAGGACCCAAATTCCAGGTATCTTCTAGATAGGATATGACTGATCAAATGATACTTGCATTTGCTCGTCGTCGGTAGAACGGACTTGGATGGCACCGTCTACCTCGACGAACCATCGTTACAGAGGATCGTTCCTTATTCCCGGTTCTTGAATATCTCTAGCTTGACGTTCTTCCGTCGACGCTCACGCATAAGCTCTGCAGACTTAAGTGGTTGCTGTCTCATCATTTCTGTCACGCAGGTAAGTTTGATGTCGCAACAACGTTATCCCCAATCGCGGCTCATTAAGTTCTCGTTGCGAGCACTTTCTGATAACGGAATACTATTGGTCCGTATCCCGTGAGGATAGTATGACTCAAACATTTGTAAGCCAACGGTACTCATTCGCATAACCGCACTCTATTCGACACCGTTAAAATGGGAGAAGCTTTAGCTATTTCGTCAAAGGTGTTATTTTCTACAACTTCCAACGTGTTATTGTTCGGCGATGTGCTTGTGGTCTTTGGACGACATACAAAAATCTATTAGGTGAAACGAGGCATCGGTTGCAACGTACTGGACTACCAGTGCAGACCCAACTTTCACTGACAATATTGAAAGTGTGCGCTCTGCTACCTCTATACACTTCCCAGACGAAGGGTAAACCGCTGAGACCAAACCTTTGGTCGTAGCAAAATATAAAATTGATATATCAATATAATTAAGTCCAATATCTCTTGTGTCTGATTTGGCCTAACGTAATTATTTTTATGCAACCAAATGTATGATGCCGTTGACTCACCACCCATTGCGTGCGTCTAGCAGCCATTCATGGGGTTGACATACTCACAATATCAACCAATGAGTAGATCCTTGGGTCACCTCAACAATATCACTGGTTTTAGTGATATTGTTTAAAAAAATATGGGAGGTAAAAACAATGTCCTATTCAATCACGAAAAAAAATGCCCCAGATAACTGGAAATTAAAAAATGCTCTAAATAATTGGTAAAATAAAAAACTTATCACGTTCTAGTTTACATAAGTGCCTCTCATGTAGATACTCATGATGCAGCCGCATCTCAATTAAGTCAAGCGCAGCACATCGACCCAAAGTTCTAGTTCTGGTTATGATGGTTTCAACGCAATATGTATAAGCGCGATGCAACATACTCTATCTTCTCACATGATGTGCTGGTAATTCAGAGTGCAAGCTGCTCGAATCCGATCGTTATAACAAACCGTTTCATTTGTCCTAAACGCAGCTCGGTAGGAGCAGCACCACACTCGTCGTTGTTTCGGCTACACACACACACACACGTACACTGTCCGCCATTGAGCACCAGCACGCGCGTGTTGCGGGCGCTCGCGCTCGCAACTCCATCCACTGCAACTAATGAATCTCGTGCCTTTACCTCTGTCACACGCGACTGCATCGTCATCTGCGTCTACTCCGACTGCTACGACGTAGACTCGGGATGCCACTTCGACTCAGTGTATGTATGCGACTCAATTTCGGTCGGCGTTGTAACGGACTCAGCGTGCGTCGACGTCGCCCGCTGTGGAACGGCGACGGTTCATGTCGACGTATAAACGCTGGTGAGAGCGGAAATGCGATATAAAAATTAGAACAACATCAATAGCAACCGCAGCACCTACACCACTAACAGCAGCAGCAACTGCATCATCAATAGCAACTGAAGCAACAATAACGAAAGCATTATTATTGATATCCACAACATTATCACCGACTGACTGTGTTAAAGGCCGCGGCCAATGATACGAAGACGCGTTTACGTACTCATATCTCGCGTCTGCGCCCGCAACTGGTGGCTGCAAGCGCAGTACGCCCGCGGCAGAACCCTCTCCGCGGCTTTCCAAATAGGGCGGGGGTTGGTCACGGCCGTATAATGGGAGAACGAAAATGATTAAGTACGTGTGGTTTTATGTTTGCCACATTAACTTGAGTATGTTAGGACGTGGGGCATTTTTATTATCGTGATTAAATGGAGCATTTCTTATTCTCCCTATAATATTCATTAAAATTTCGCTAACATCATTTCGCACAATGTTATTTTTATGTAACGGGCTACCCTGTTACATTCTGTCCGGGCACATATTGGACAGGGTCGACGACTGTACACTTGAAGAACTACGCATTATGCAGAACAGGGCCATCGGAATTTGTAATAAACATATCCCGACCAACTCATCATTCCAGACCCATATTCGGCTAACAGACTAAGGCGATGGGCAACATCAATTCTGCTCGCTTCTCCCGAGATGCCCATGGGTGATATCATAACTCGAATCAGGACCTGTGCATTCGCTAGGCTACAAACATCATATCTATATATGTCTGAAGAGCGATATCCAAACGCGTCATAAAAGGACTTCCACCGAAAAGCGAGCAGGGCACGCCACTGATCATAACTCTGCATCTGGTTGAGGATTGCATACACTGGTTCTGCCAGAGACAAAAGTCAACGTTCAACATGGTCTCCTTCATTTAACGACAGAAATCATGCCACGTGCTTCGGGCTCGTGGCCTCGTATTTGGGGAGCACCCGCTGTTGAAAGTGGAGTTGTCATGGCGAACACTTTCTTTCGGGCCGACGCCCCTGCTGCCAGGTTTGGTAGTTATAGTGGGTGTTTTGTATACACTAAGCTCTAAAATTTCCTCGTCGTTGAGCGCAAGATAGAGCAAGGTCTCACTTCTAGATTGTTTAAGCCACTGACGAGGCCCCCGGCGGGGGGGGCGAAGCGCGTCTGGCGCGCGTTTAAATATAGAAGTTATTAACCATGCTTTCGTTATTCCTACACCCGCAGCATTACTGGTTTCTGTGGCCTATCATGGATACAACGCCGAACCACGCTATAACCACAGCGCTGAAAAGGCAGCCTCTCGGCATTAGAAAAAAAGTGCTAGCCAGACCTCGCAAGGAATTCAGGGACTGGATGGACGCACATGCACGGGCGGACGGATGGTAACGCGCGTCATTTTGTCAATGGTAGCTTGCTTCAAGCTCGGTACCATAGTCACGGCCTCACCGAATACCAAATATGGGCGGGATATCGGGTCGCGACTCGGCAACTTAAATTGTGCTATGCTGGGCGGACCGCATACGACAGCTGCAGAAAACAATTGGCCTGTAGGGGCGGCGTAAGGACGATGGCTCACTTGTTTTGGACTGCGCGAGCGCCGCAGCCCTCTATGATAAACTGGTCAGGCAGTTGACAGGAGAACGAGTCACTCGTCAGGGAATAGCACAAATCTTCACAGCGTGTGCCAGCCGACAGGTACACGAGATACCCACTTACCGGAAGGCCATCCTCGAGGAACGGTTTCCTGATGACGGGGAAGCGGCCGCACACGTGTAAAAGCGAATTGGGCACATGATATGCCAACCAAAAATTTGGGTGGACCGGAATGCGGTGGTCTGCCGGGCAGCAAAAATCGCCAATCCTGGGTGCACACAAACTTATTGGGCGTCATGCATCTGCCACCTGCGAGCAATAGCAAAAAGAGGACATCGTCATGTCACGTCATCTATCAAATGAGCACTGCTGTTTGCATCCATTGAGTTACTGGAGCACGAACCTATAGGGGCGCCAGTTTCCGAATTTGGCCACGATCGGCCCCCGGGTCCTCCGGCGCTTACGTCCTGGCTCAGAAATTACCAGAGATCTTGCACATAACTTACCACGTGTAAATAGACCATCTGAACCCACCATCAAAAGTGCTGGCAGTATACCGATCTATACAGTCAAACCTTTTCTTTGCGAAGAGTGTAGCAGTGGGATAACGTGTATGTGTGTAAAGATATTGAATGCTGGCACAGTTTACGTTAACATCTCGACATGGCTAGAGCCCACAAGGGTCCATGTGTCGACGAAAAGTAAGGGTAGCAAAATTGTTTCCAGCCAGCGCTGATACGGATACTATTCTGCGCGTTGTTAGCTTGCTGAAGACAGGTATACTCTAGTTGCCGTGGCAAGTCACAGAGGCGAACGTAACAGTTGACCCTGTTCGCTCTATATGATGCTCTGCGTTCATTGACACGACAACGAAGCGAAAGGAACAAAAGAATACACTCTTAGGACCAGCGCTTTTCACAGCGGGTGACGTAATTGAACATCTCTATAGCGCAAAGCAGTTGTATGAGACTATCAACACGGCGGCCGAAGAAACAGTTCGCATGAAAGCAGCCTCTTGACGAACGACTGGGCAGCTTCTTATGGTATCATTTTCATAGTAGCCATTCGCAATCTGCATGATGTGTTGATAACTGCGGCCGCAAGATCGTCACCCCTTCATCGAGCCGCGGCCAGATCATCTACCGTGCCCCCTCTTGCACCAGAGCTCTCGGTGGATATGATTCTCAACCGGCAACATTCATAGTTGCCAGAAACTGCTGCAACAACGGGCTTCATTCACGCTCGAATGCTGGCCTGGTCAATCATGGACATGTTTCTTACCGTAATGAACATGGGCAACATGCTTCTAGTGACAAATGAGAGGCGATCTCCATCTTGCAGGTTTTGACCTGCATGCAAGCGGCATAAAGTGCTTTGCCGGTTCGTCAAGTAAGGAATGGAACATGATCAATGGTTTGAAACGATGACACACAAGACGATGTTGCAGTGTAAAGTAGGACTGATTGGCACCAGGGACAAAAGGACTGGCATATGGGGGTGCATCAATTGACAAGAGACTTCTTAAGGTGTCCACGACTGATGAAAGACTGCATTTTTCACAAAGCGAACCTTCGGCAGACGTATCGTACCAAATCAGGGAAGTGGCTTCTTGTGTATAAAGCCGACGTATGCATGAGGCTCGCATCCGTATGCTTTGTCGTGCAAACCACGTTGCGATAAAAGTATGAGAGTGTACTAATAATGGTGCACATAGAATCGCTGCACGGCAGGTAGCAAGATAAGTTAGCATTAGCTATGCCTATTTTAAACCGATAAGCTACAAGCATATTTGGACCGGCAAGGAGCTTTGAACAGTCGCTTTGCCCCCGTCTTTACTGAAGAAGGAGCAAATGCGCCCGGGAACGGTAGCTTTTCACCCAAGGCATCGATCGTTAGACTTCTCTGGTCATGTACGGATTCATAAACGGTATATGGCCATCGGATATACTTTTTAGGGTAATGGTACTAGCATGCGACCACTGTCGATCATTTCATTTCGATGCATAGCGTTTCGCTTCGTTTACCAGTAGCGATGCCAAGAATGCGGGCTCAAAGAAGGTGATGGATTGAACTTGTGTGTCAACGCACGCTGTCAGTGTTTCCGGAATGGAAAGTAAAAGGGGAAGTCCGGCGCGTATGCGGTGGCAACGGTGTGAGTAGAAGCAAGCGCATGTCTTGTTTTGAGCCGTGATCTGTACGGCAACGCAATCTCCTAGTCCAGAGAAATGATATGCTGTACGCGACATGCATGCTCAAAGCTATAAGCAGATTGGTAGCCAGCGTGAGCCTAGTGATGATCGCGGGAAAGCTGTAAGACAAGCGCTGGACCGTAATGTCCTGCAACAAAACTTATCAACATTTTTCAGTGCAGTGTAACACAACTCGGCAAAGGCTGTTGAAGCCGATCTGACGCTTGCTCGACAGTCTAACGAGACGAGATACAGTGCAGAAGATGAAAGCGCACCAGAAGATGCAATTC
The DNA here is from genome assembly GCA_947650285.1 of Hyaloperonospora brassicae. Taxonomy (NCBI): domain Eukaryota; phylum Oomycota; class Peronosporomycetes; order Peronosporales; family Peronosporaceae; genus Hyaloperonospora; species Hyaloperonospora brassicae. Next base: position 42,177 of record CANTFL010000198.1, read on the forward strand.
GTCATGAACCGAACGTCATCAACACACCTGGTCTCACATCTACGTCGACCCCTGTTCGAGCTGGTAACTTCATGGATAGTGCTGTCAGCACGAGTGCAGTTCATCGGCTATAGTCGGTCATTTACGTTACAACATGCGACTACATCGCTGCATATCCAACTCCCCGCATGTCTGATGATAGAAGAATAGACTTCGAACACTCGAAAAGGCTCTCCATGACAAGTCGTTGAAAAGTCGTGTACGCCACGTCATCCCGATCCTCCAATCACCGCGCGACCTCAAGTTCGCGTCTAAGTACGCCCTCGCCCCTCCCAAGTGTTATTTTCGCACTCGCTCCCCACCGTCCACTCGACTTGAGCAGAAGAAGACCGTGTACCATGTGGCGTCCCGTTCGGTGCATCCCCCGCCGGTCGTTCCCGACGCGGTGCTCAATGCTCCAACGTGCGTCGTTGTTCTCCTCCTCGTCTCCTCGTCTGACTACGACCTCGTTGTGATTGGCGGCGGCCCGGGCGGCTACGTGGCGGCGATCAAAGCCGCGCAATTGGGCCTCAAAACCGCTTGTGTCGAGTCGCGCGGCAAATTGGGCGGCACGTGTCTGAACGTGGGCTGCATCCCGTCGAAAGCGCTGCTGCACTCGACGCACCTCTTGCACACGGCGCAACACGACTTTAAGAGCTACGGCATTGACGCGCCCCACGTGACGGCGAACTTTCCGCAGATGATGAAGGCCAAAGACAAGGCCGTCCGGACCCTAACCGCTGGGATCGAAGCGCTTTTTTCGAAAAACAACGTGACGTACATAAAAGGGGTCGGCAAGCTCGCGGCCCAGGGCCAAGTATCTGTGACGCGCGCGGACAGACAGGGCAACGAGACGATCACGGCCAAGCACATTATCGTGGCCACTGGGTCGGAAGTCACGCCCTTGCCACCCGTGCCGGTGGACAATGAGGCCGGCAAGATCATTGACTCGACCGGTGCGCTGGCGCTGGCGCGCGTGCCGGAGCACCTCGTGGTCGTGGGCGCCGGAGTCATTGGGCTCGAACTGGGCTCCGTGTACAAGCGCTTGGGCGCAAAGGTGACGGTCGTGGAGTACCTCGACTCGGCGTGCTCGGGGCTCGACCGCGGCACGGTCAAGGACTTTATGAAGCTGCTGAAGAAACAGGGCCTCGAGTTCCAATTTGGCACGAAAGTCACGGCGTCGGAAGTGAACGGCGACGTGGTGACCCTCACGACGGAACCTGCGAAGGGCGGCGACGCGTCAACGATCACGTGCGACACGGTGCTGGTCGCGACGGGTCGTCGCCCGTTTACTGCTGGCTTGGGACTCGAGCAGATGGGCATCCAGACGGACAAGCAAGGCCGCATTGAAGTGGACGAGGCGTTTCAGACGCAAGTACCGGGTATCTTTGCCATTGGCGATGTGATCAAGGGCACGATGCTGGCGCACAAGGCGGAAGAAGAGGGAATTGCGTGCGTGGAGAACATTGTCGGCAAGCACGGCCACGTGAACTACGGCGCGATCCCGAATGTCATTTATACGTTTCCGGAATTGGCGTCAGTGGGCAAAACGGAAGAGGAGCTGAAGGCCGAGGGCGTCGAGTACAATGTGGGCAAGTTCCCGATGATGGCCAACAGTCGGGCTCGCACGGTGGCCGAGGCGGACGGAATGGTGAAGGTGCTGGCGGACAAGAAGACGGACAAGTTGCTTGGCGTGCACATCATTGCCAGCAATGCCGGAGAGATGATTTCGGAGGGTGTGATTGGCATTGAGTACGGCGCTGCGAGTGAGGACTTGGCGCGCACGTGCCACGCCCACCCGACGCTGAGCGAGGCGTTCAAGGAGGCCTGCCTTGCTGCCCATGACAAGTCCATTAACTTTTGAGCACACTGTGACCACTGCTTGCTTAGAGGTAGGCGTGACGCAGCAGGGTCCGGTAAGATGAGGTAACTGAAACTACTTTCCTTGTTGAGGCATCGATGTTTCGTGTGTGAATTGTTGTTGCGCTGTTTTGGATCGTAAGTCGCTGCAAGTCACCTGAACGAGACGACGAGTCAGATTGTGTAGGAAGGACATTGAACAGTACGACGTAGTAACAATCCCTTCAAATTGTGTTATCAGAGTCGAAGTAGCTTCCAATGTGCTCGCGACAGCACAATGGTGAGACGTCTTGATGCTTGCACCATACAGCCACAAGCCCATGAGGCAGCAGACAGCAGCCTAGAAGAAGATCTGCACTGCAGGACCCATCGTGGACTTGAGGTACAGCACCTTGATGTTCTGCCAGTTCTTCTTCAAGAGCGAGGCCAAAAAGTTGGCAGCCAGCTGCGTGTTCACGACAATCTTCTGCTTGTCGAGTCCCACGTGGCCGATGGCAACGTTCAAGCACATGACCTTCTTCATCTGGAACTTGATCGTCGCACGCACTTGCTCGGCCTTCTCCGTGAGCGAGTCGTTGGACGTCACAAGTGTCGGGAACTTGCCAGCCTTGTTCAGACCGGGACCTAGCAGACGCGGGATCTGCTTGATCAGCGTGTCGGACGCCAGGAACGCGTCGTACTTCTTGGCAAACTTCTTGATCACCTTCTTGTTCTTGTTGAACTTCTTGAGGTCGTCCACGGTCATGTACTCAAAGTTCTCCTTCTCGGCCATTTCACAGTGAATGGCGTTACCCAGCACGCAGATCTTCATGTTGGGGCGCGGGACCGTCGGCAGCTTAAACGTGCCACTGAAACGCTTGTCCTTCTGCGGGTCGTAGTTCTTGAGCGCAATCTGCAGCTCAATGGTTTCGTTAAAGTTGCGCTTCTTGCCCTTGTGCTCCGTGCCATTGATGGTCACGGTCTCACCCGCAGAGAACGCCAGGATGTTGTCCACTGCTTGCGCGAGTAGCTCGCTGTTGAGTTTACTCATGGCTGGATACGATAATTGTCGGGCGCTTCTTCGACGGCGGATTCAAAGGGAGAATGGTGCCTAACTCGACGAGCGCGATTTGGCTGGCCAGGAAGACCCGTACTTACACGGAGACACACGGTGCAGCTATTTGCAGCGAGACCGTACTTAAGCAACGCGAATGGATGCGAGCAGTGGATCGCTACTTCGCCATGATGATTTGGTCGTAAAGAACGAGAGAGACACGACGCAATATACAAGTCAGACCTATATCGCTTACAATGCGCGTGACCGCAATCGAAGGGTCAAACGTCGGATAAACGTCTTGCGGGTCATCGGCACCTGAGCTGCAACGAGCTTTGCCAAGCAGTGACCAAGGGCTGACCTGACAGGCATGACATTATTGCTTGAGAGCTTTCATCGCTACACGAAAGCAAACTAAGCTGCAGCAAGTCGAACGGTTGACAAAGCAATGTAGCGTAAGACGCCAAGGGCATTCATGCGAGCTATGAACTGATAAGGCTGATGGACTTTATAAGCCACGTCTCCATCGATACAGCCCAATAACACCCTGCTCGCTCGCTGTCTTGACCTGACGAACTTGCCTCTACGCAGCAACGATATATCGGTCGAGTGTGGTACGGCGCTTTGACGGCAAGGTCAACGCCGTCTGTCGTCGTGACCCGTACAAACGTGACTTTGGCAGTCCCATCCCATCGATCAGTCTATTGCCTTAACATATCGTGTCTTTCTGCTCGGCTTTCCTCTCTTATCGTTCATTTGTCGTTACCTCGGCCGCGTCCTTTCAAGTCACGAAGTCCGTCGCTCTTGTAGAGTTCGTGACCGCCTGTCACAGAGTCGCCACGCGTGACTACGTGCCGCACCTATCTGTGCAAAATGCAGCGATCTAAACACTGTATGCACCTTTGCCAACTACCAACGACTTGCTAAGCTATAGATGATGGCGGAGACCGAACGCAGCGACCATTCTGCTCTTATGACGCGGGGTTTGGTTAAGCTCATTGCTGTAGCAGCAAAGACATGCAAACTTGCTCTCGACGTACCACTACTTCCCATCTGCTACACCGACGACGATGACTTACTGTGATCCAACAGTGTTGTTTGTTTAACCGCTGAGGGTACGTGTTTTCTGCCGGCTGCTACTTTCTTACGTTCTGCAATAAGCTCGTGGCGCGGTCTACAATCTTGCTGCATACGTCACGAGATAGCCGACGCGGTCTACCAAGCAGTTATTGGGCTGCTATGTTACTGCAGACGCTTTGCTGACCTTGGCCGACACGACAGAAACGCTCTTTGCGCGCTCTCTTGACCCGCTGCATTGACAATTGTACTACAAATTTTCTGGTTGCTGAAGTAAACATCCACTGTCGCTTGTAGCTGCTCAATACCGATAGAATAGCTGTTACGATCGCAACTTCAGTCGGTCTCTTCGCAGCGGTTGTATCACCGCGTTCGTAAACGTTTCATCCTCCATGCAGCGTATTACAACAGGTACTTTTGTGACCATTCGTGCACCAAGCCGAAGAGGCCCTATACCCCTGACCTCAGTGAACGCTAGCAGAAACGCCTACACATGGCACTGCTACAAAGCGGCAGCGTCACCTCTGTCGGTACACAGTGCATCCTCGTGGTCGATGGCATGTTCTTGAATGTAGCATACGTCGAACACTAACGTCGATCGACAGCGACACGTCGAGTGCAAGGAGAGATTGACCTATGGATTCGACACTCGACGAAAAGTATCGAAGGATGGCGCGAGAGGTGCACGATTGACGAGCCGTGTCGACGTTAGTGGATGCCATGCATACTCGATGTTTCTAAAAATGTAGAAAAGAGCGCTACGTTTAAAACCCTCAGCAGACGTTGCTGTCGTTGTTTCATCGATCTGCACTACTTCCATTTGTCGCGGTTCGAACCAAAAGAAGGTCCGTCCCAACGTGCATGTTGCGTATTCTACTTGGCAAGCAAACGGGCTTGAGTCAAGTAAGGTGGCAACTGCGATTCCATTCTGGTACTGCCATCTTGAAACACACGCCCGCATCTTCGCGACAGCCACTTTTGCATTGTTCTGACCGACTGTCCGAACGTTTCGCATGTTCCAGAAACTACGTTTGAATTGCAAAACAATGATGCGAGATGGTCACTGCAAACACCACCGAGTGGCATAAGTTGCGCGTATCAGATTATCATTCCATCGTCGGCAGAACGTTTGTGCGCTTTCGATCTCGAAGAAGTGTACATTTGGCATCACTGCTTGTCCACCACCGTATGGGTACTACTGCCAACCATCTTCAAATCATTGACTGGATACACGATGTGCAGACAGTATGCTCGAGCGATGGCCGCCCATCAACTTTTGCATGGGCTCTGATTGGTCTCGCACGCATCGGCCGCGTAGGCCATGTCCACTGATGCGCATGTACGCATCAAAGCAAAGCTAATGTGGCGCAAGTTCCCATGAATTTTCTCAGCACGCCCTTTTCGTCACAACGTCACGTAAAGGGGCTTGTGACACTACCAACGAAGAAACAGTGGTCGAAATTGTAGGCCTTTCCACGAACCGATCTTCGAGCTGGGCAACACATTCTGGACGATCCCTTGCGAATTCGTCAATGTAACAGCGACGTCAAATCTTTAAAGACAAGAACCAGACCCCTTCTCGCATTGTGCGATACCATCACATCCCCCATTTTCGCAGACTGCTCCACGTTCTCAACAAAGCGAGGGCAAATGTCCCAACTTCAATCTTGTCGATTCCTAGTCCGTAGAAGTGCAGGGAAAGAACCGGCCTCCACTCTTCCTATACCTCAAGGTCACACCCGGACCCTGAGGCTGTCACGTGTCGAGTGGAATATTGTCAGACTGTTCTAGAACATGAGACGCATAGCTGTATGGTGTTGCGCTGTATGCAAGTTATCGATCGATACTGTTAGCAAGCGGCGGTCGTGTCTTCTAGCAACACAAAAGTCAAACTCGGAAGTCTTTGCCTGTCAAACTGTTAATGTCTCTATCGACGGTGCCAACACGCACGCTCTCCTGTCAACTTAACGAAATGATGGCACACACTGACTCTTTTTCCGCGAATCAGTTTTTTGTATTTTCCGCGCACGTCCTAATCACTCACTCCGTTATTTCCGCTCCTACAAATTCTAAGCTTCCTGCTCCCCTCGCCGCAGTCTTTCGATTGTCTTTTCCGATCAGCTAATCGAGCCGGTTTGTCAGACGTAGCAACAACGTGTCTCACGTACACACACACAGAGAGCCCGTCAGCACGCGGTTAGGGCCCTCCCTACCACCACCTCGTCTGTCGCCGGTTCTGCCGCTATATAACCAACAGACCTCCCCCCCCTCTATACTAATCGACACCCCTCCATCTCCTCCTCCTCCTCTTCCCCAGCAGCTCATTCTTCCATTTGCTTACCAGCCTCTACGCCCGCCACTTCTTCGACTGCTTCGCACCACACACGAGCCGCTCACCCTCTTCGAGTATTCCACACAATGGTCGCTGTGTATCCGATCGTTCTGCTCGCCCTCACTGCAAAACTCGCGACGGCCGACACCACGCCCGATAACACGCCCGATAACACGCCCGACGCGGATGAGAGCAACAGCCTCATGATGGCGGTCGGCACGAACGGCACGACCGTGCAAGCCACCAGCGGCACGACGTCGTACATGAACACCGAGTACAATCCCGACCGGTGCTTGCTCCAGTTCCTCAGTCTCGCGTGCGACGACGACGACTGCGGCGAGCTCAATGGGTTCAAGCTCGAGTGCGTGTCGAAGGGCATGCAGAATGGCCGCGAGAAGAAGATGTGCGAGTGCCAAGCGGCAGACGCCGACAAGTGCCAGAACTCGGTGAACCCGAACGCCACGTCGGGCACTGTCGCCCAGTTTGGCGAGTGCAGCGACCAGCTCCAGTGCGTCGACTCGTACGGCTACATTGCCACGTCTCAGGAAGAAGGCCCCGTCTGCGCCGAGCGGCTGCACTGTCTGCAGGAGATTAACTCGGAGGCGACGCAGCCGGCGTCCATCTGCCACACGTGCATGTCGTGCATTGCGCAGAACGACGCGGCCGAGAAGCAGTTGGCGGCCGCCAAGCGCTTCAACTGTTCGGCCATTTGCCCGAAAGAGATTCTCGACACTGTGGCCGAGCGCAATGCCGCGGGCGTCGGGATCGCCGACTCGTATACGGTCACGGGCTCAGCCAGTGACGCAGGAGATAGGGACAATGCCACGACACGGCCGGACAACGCGGCGACCCCGCGCGAGACGAGTGGATCGTCGATGGTGAAGCCGCAGACAAGCGTCGGAGCGATTGCCGCAGCGATTGTGGCCGTTGTGCTCGTTGCCGCTCTGAACTAACGAGGGAGACGATCGAGGCAGGTAGACAGGAGGGACGAACGAACATGCGATCGAGACCTGGTATTAACGTAATCATAAAGCACTGCCATGGATAGCTGCACGAGTATTCTCTTGTCGGTCGTTCCAGGTGCCTCCCAACCGGTCGATCGGCTTTCAGGCCCGAGGGCTTCACGACACTTGCAGCATCTCCAAGCGACGGACAATGTCGTTGTAGATGTAGCCCAAGCACCGGTCCCGCAAGCGTTCGGACTCGGTCGCTTGCAGGCCAATGCGTCGCGTGATGGCCCGTCGAATCTCTTCGGCGTCCGACGCCTCGGACCCTCCCGACCACGTTCTTCTTGGGCTGCGCCAGCGGACAATACGCTTTGATCGAGACGTGGCGCACTGAGAGCAAACCGGTGCCCACTTCGCGTCGTACGGTCATTGCACCGCACACGTTGCGGCGAATGGCTTTGCGGTCGGGCGAGTCGACTGGAATCGGGTGCAACGTGTCTTCGTCCGCGTAGTCCCACAAGAGGATCCCTTCGTCTTGTCCACATTGCACGCGCGTCAAAACCCGCGCTTCAACGTCAATGTTCCCAGCCGTATCGGCTTCGTCGACTTCTTCAATCACGGGCTCCATGGACGCCACCAGGTCCGAGTAGTACACGTCCGAGTGCGTCAAGCCATTGTCCTCCTCGAGGTGCACTTCTTCCGACGCTCGCGCTTCGTACGACACGCCCGTGTAGTACACGCCAATGGTCTTCAAGCTTCTGGCCAGGATGTTCATGAGCGACCGGGGCGTGCAGTGCTCGGTCTCGGGGAAGAAAAACACGGACGAGAACTCCTTGATCACGCGGCCGTCACCGGCATCGTCGACGAACGAGGTATACGGATCCTGCCGGCTACTGCGGCGGCCGAAGAGGTCCCGTGTCATGGCCGCAGCTGACTCGGCGTGCATCTCGTGCGCGTGCCGCGTGCCGTCGTGCACGATCCGAATGTTCGCCGTCGTTGTGCCGCCCGTGGCCAACAAGCGCAACGTATCTTCTTCGGTGTTCTGGATCACAATGTTCCGCGCCAACTCCATCTTGCTCCGTGGAAAATGCGCGACGTACTCTTTCCGACGCACGAGGGCATCGGTGGCCGACAAGGCCGTGTACGAGTGCACCCAGTCGTGAAACTCGAGCGTCTTGGAAAGCAGCAAGTTGCTGCCGCCCATCATGGCCCGCATGCCCCCGAGAAACGTCGTCTGCTGGAACAGCGCTTCTTTCAGCAGCTGATTGTGCTGCTCGGCCTGTTTCCGCTTGCGCCGTTGCGTCATGGCTTCTTCCTCGTACCCCATGAGCTCGTCGTTGTTCGCGAGGTGAGCCCGTCGCTCGGCTCGCAGTGTTGCCAATTGGCTCGTCAGGCGACTCATCTCGGTCTGCAACGACACGACCTGACTCCTCTTCTTCTCCCGATGGCGTTGCACGCCCAATGCGATCTGCGACCGGCGTCGCTGCTTTTTATGCTCGTCGAGACCTGCCGTGGGCTTCTTTGGCGCGGCAGTGGACACGACTTTCCTGCCTCGTCCTCGTGCTCGAGTCACGTGCTTGACTGCTGGTGGAGGCTCCACCGGTTGGAGGAGGTCTTCATCATTGGCTGGTACAGCTATTTCTTCAATCCACGAAGAGTTGTTCGGGTACGTGGATTCAGCTGAGAGCGCTCCAGAAAACGGAGACGAAGGCGTAGTTTCGCTCTGACAGCATCGTGGATCGTTTGGTGTATCCTCCTGCGTCCCGAAGTCCAGGTCTTGGTTCAGGTCGATAATCGAAGACGGCGGTAAGGAATTCAGCGCGTCGGTGATGAAGATGTCGCTCAGACTGTCCCAATCTTTGTCCGAACTCGCAAGTGGAAACTCCGCCATCGAGCTGTCGCCTTGAGTAGCCAAGGACGCGTCCTCACTCGGACTAGAGGTCAAGGAAGAGTCTAGTGGGGGAGAAAAGAGTGGCGAGGATGCGTACGCATAATTTGAGGAAGTTTCTGGATAAGCACAGTCCGTCGCATATAAGCTCTCCATGGCAAGTTGAGTAATGAGCTCTTGGCTGCTGCCTTGACAAGTACGAGAGCGATAGGGATCAAGGAGAACGCAAGGCGAAAGGGTGTTGTTGAAGGTACCTTGCGTTTTTTCCGCGCATACTTTTTTGTCGTCGGACTACTCGTTTCGAAACTTTCCAGGAGCTTAGAGGCGTGCCTGAGCGAATGGTAAGTTGAGTTGAGTCATACGTAGACTGCAAATGTTGTGTAGTGTCGAACCAAAGAGCTCTTTCATTCGTCACAATCGGTTCAGGAACCTTCGAAGTGAGACCATGCGCAGCGACGATGAGATGTGGGACCGTGCGTATCAACCAGTGAACACCTGTGATGGGGTTTCATCGCTTTACGCGTTGTACATTGCCGCAGCTCCTTCTCACAACAGGGAAGCGACGATGTCAATGGTAAATGAGCTGAGGATTTAGTCAAAGTCGCTCACGCAAGAGTCATGCTAGTTTCGTGCTCGGAGTCCGCTCTTGTATCGATCCTTCAGGTCCGTCGACAAAGTCGAAGATCATTGTGCTGGTGCCAGTCACGCATGTTGAAACATTTGTCGATGTCATTGGGTGGTAAAACTTCTTTCGAGTTTCAAGTTATCATGACCGCGCTTTTTGTCAAACTTGAGCAAGATGGGGTACAGGTTTTTGTTACTCAAGAGCGAGTCATTCCATCAAGAATAAGGTCCGTGCGACTAAAGTTGGTTACATTATGGACTTCTTACGTGGTTTGCTGCAAAGAAGTGGTTGCAAGGGGCACTAAAGTGTTGAGAGCTGCATCGATTTTGTAGATGTGCTTGAGCCGACCGTCGATTGTGAATCGCTGCTTTGGGGGTATACGTGAGATCTCGCTGCAGCATGTTCGACACCGAAGCACATAAAAAAGAGCTGATGAAACTCAGTGAGCGTGTTTCTGTAGACCTCGCTGCAAAAAGATGCACACTAGACTGTCGTCATCTGCTCGCGACGAAGCGGTGCTGCGTTTATAGAAAATGCGTCATGCGCTGTCTGCGACAGGTCACTCCAAAATATCTCGCTGTGACTATTAATGTTATCCCAATCGACCAGTGTATTGAACTTGTTCGACAAAATCGAGTTTCCTCAATCTAGAAAGACTCGTATCGATGAGCTATGCGCTGAACGGTTCCTCAGTCTGCAGCAGTCGAATGGACTTGGCATGGCCGTGTGATTGTCTTTCACAACAGGAATATGTGAAGCAGCCACATGATCGACATCAGAATACCCATAAAAACGATTGGTTGGACCGAGTATGTACTTACCTGCTTGCCCGTAGCCCTTGGCTTCTCCTAAAGCTTATTCTTGAGGCTAGTAAGTTCATTGCGGCTCGACTATTGCAGCCTTCTTGCTTTTGTATCCCATCATGCTCTCCAGTAGTTCCTGGCGGTAAGAGCTTTTGTATTTCTCGGCTCGATGTTTATCGTCGCTACACGAACCGTCGACGATGCGCCTGGCACGCAGCATTGACTATTAGGTCGAAACGATTGGGCCTGGAATTCTATGCCTGCATCTTTGTGAGGTTTGACACTTCGAGTAAGCGATCAAGCGCTTGGTCCTGATTCATATCGCATATATTCAGTTGGGTTACGACTAGTGTAAATAAACTAGTTTGGTTCTACTGCAGCGCACGGCTACAAGTAAGCGTTGAGCTCGAATCAAGGATACAGGCGATGCTGGTCAAGCATTGTGTGGGTCACCGACTGACCATCTGCACTTGCATGAGTTAGGCATTATGGTCACTGCTTGCTTCATTTTATCGAGCTTGCATACCTCTAGCTTTGCATGCAGCATGTGCGATTCACCTACACCAAGGAGCAAAATGGTCATGCTCAAGCGCGGTTGAACATAAGCTGATGACTCATCGTTAGTCAAGCTTCACCTGGCAATTAGTCGATATGAGTCGTCAAGTCTAAATTCAATGACGCAATACATTTACAGCGAATCTAACGAATGAATTTGCACGTGGTGACTGCCCACGCGCATGATTCCTGATAGCTTTTATCGGCAAATTCGACAAAGCTGCTGTCTGATTGTCCGCTGCGCAACTCCGTCTACAACCAGCGTCGAGAGCTCCTATCATTGGTACCACATTCATTGGTGTGAAGAAGTTTGTACAATACGTGTGACGTTAGAGAAAGACTTCCGCAATCAAGTCGAGCAATGCAATTAGACCAATGACCATGATGAGCCTGCAAGTATAATTCCACTCGCGTCAAGTAAATTTCGTTGGCGTTTGCGTGACGCACAATGTACAAACAACGAGACAGCAATGAACCACAGAAGCTGCAGGAGCTTACAGACGCGAATTGCAAACCGTACAATTGTATCGAAAGTTTATGCTGTCTGTACTCATCATCAGGCGGCCTTGCGACATTCCGTGTTGAATCAAACCAATATTAATAAACTAAGATTGCAGCATTTACCATTTTTCGCCCTTTATTTATAAATTAGTATATTTAGTCAGTTTTTTTTTTCTTATTCTTCCAAAAATTAAGGACTTGGGGGGCCTTATCTTTTTCACAAAATAAGAACTATTTTTATTTTGACATTCATTGATTGGATATAAATATATTGTTAGGATATCAAAATGCGATCATGTATTGAATCAGCATTACAAATTTGAAAAGATATATTCTTTTTAAATGTTCATTTTTATAAAAAGCCATGTGATCTTAAATTTCCATTATTTTAGTAAATTAATTTGTACGATAGTAAATTATTTAGAACTAGAGAGGAAAATATAGAACGATCCCAAAAAGTTATTTTTCTTATTATATTGTCGGACTTTTATCATCAATACTAAAAAATTTATAATCAAACAAATTTCTGGTCAAAAGAAAGAAGTAATAGAGCTCATGCGTTTTAAATACGTGTGGTTGATTGTAAACTAATGTCGCTATAGCCTGGACAGCACTTTTGCGCAGAGATGGAAACATGGAAGAGCCACGAGATCAGTTATTTGACTAAATCGTAGAAGTATCATACTTTTCATTCACAACAAACCTCCTTTCTGCTTTTGTCTTCGACATAGGCCCCACCAAGTCAAAAGATTATTCATTGAGATACATATATGTTAAGTTTTGCAAATCCACTGTCTTCATTTCGAAAAAACGCAATCTCTTCATTGATGCATGTATTACCATAAGCGCATGTATGGGTCTTTATTTATTAGCATACACTGACAATGTAGACATGACATATATTATACAAGGCTATCTTTCATCTCGCCCGATCGGATGCAGCCGACCAGGAGTGGTAGCAATAGTGATTATCGTGCTAATCGAGACTTATTCTTATATAATCCATTAATATGAACCGGCAGCCCGTCCGGGGAGCCATCGCCGTAAGAAATGACCCTGTACGGCTCAGGAAGGGATCCTGGGTAGATGCTAGTCGATTCTTACATCATCCAGTAGAAGAAAAAGATGGGCGCTGTAGCACTACACAACCTACATATTTAACCCCATAGTATCCGAAAAAACCTGCAACTACCTTTCAAAAACCATGGTTGGAATACAACGGATATTGTGGGTCATTCGCATACCCGAATATACCTCAACGAACCAACCAACTACACACCCCACTTGTGTTGAGACGGTAGTGTGTGTATACTTGCACGGTAGAAACGAAAGCGCAGTCGGCCGGTCCAGTTCTTCTCGACATATTTAGTAGCATTCACCGCTTCGATTCAGGCTGACATGGGTTTACCGAATTACAGTTTCCCTACGCCTACAGCCGCATACTCTGAACTAACAACTTCGAAGGTATCAAAGACATGCCTCTTTCAAGGCTTTACGGACGCACGAATATGCGAAACTATGAGAGGCGCGTAAGTTAACGGTAGCGTATTTCTTTGCTAATATACTCAGCGCTAAACCTGTCAAACTGGAGCAGCTGGCGTCACAAAATATCTGGTATAAAATAACTCGTAGCCCGCTGTACAGGCACTTCTTGGCGCATATCGTTTCATTTTTAGAAGGATCGTGGACTGATCCTACCAAAAATGAAACGATATGCGTCTAGAATAAATCACGATATACTGAATACCACGTGGATGCTCACAATCGCGTTCAAGCGTGTGACAAGTGCATTCCGCTGGTCACAGTTGCCCTTTCTGAATTCAAACGGCGAAGGTTACAAAGGACTAATAACAACGTACATGCCAACACGCCCGTGGTGGGCGGATAGGTACGTACGAGCACTGCGTTTTCAATCCGGCGAAGAGCTCACATCAGGATCTCACCCGGCTGAGAGCACTCTATAGGTAGAAACATGAACCGTCGGACTTGCGGAATTTAAGTGACCGCACTCATAAATATAAGAAAATCATTCGGGTCTAGCTGAGGTCAATATCGTGAGCAAACCAATCTCAACTTTTATAATCATTACACAATTTAGAGCTTCTCAGACTACATAGTATTATTCAGTTTCAAGTCGAAGGGAGCTGATCATTCTGCTTTTTGAATACGCCGCTGGTACAACAGACACCCTACGAGACCAATTGACGGATACACGATATATGAAGAAGGGGGTAGAGGTGTTACGGCATAAAATGGATATATGGAGGTATCGAAGTATCACCCCCACACTTGCACGATCGGACTATGCACGACGTCTATTCGGTAGCATAAACTTGGATAATAAATCTGAGTCTACACGAGCATGCAAAAGGTACAGCAAGAAGGGCACTAAAGAATCTATCGTGGGGATACCAAGCGCTAGTTGGGGTGACACTATAGCGTATACTTTCATAGAGAAAACCAAAACTTTAAAAAACCTGTTTTCTGTCTATCACCCTTCGTTTGCGTCGAAAATCCCAACGCCGCTCTGAACAAATCGGACCTGTGCTATATCTTTGATGCCTACGTGCGGCCTCAAGAACCGTCCTATCAGTGTGTTGAGAGGACAATCATCAGTCCAACGGCTTTCGTTCGTTGTAATACACTCAGCAGTTAAAGAGACGATCCGATATTAAGAGAGGCGTAAAAATGTCAATCGAAGACTTGCTCTGCAGATCAATTTATTTCGTACGTCCGCCGTAATACCGCGCGTGTTGTATCGTGCAATCACTTCCAAAAGCGGTAGCGCTCTTTGTTGCGTCCACGATGGCGCCCAGCCGTAGAGCCTTTATATTCAATCACTAATTTACGCTGCACATGTCGGGATTCATGCGCTTTTTTGCGATGCTGGACTTTTCGGTTCAATGACAGATACGAAGTATTGCTTCGTCATCGGAAGTATTGCTCTGTCCTTAGAGTAGTGATTTCCCTTTAGCTTGTCTGAGGCTTCCTGGACCCCCACTTCGATCCGTAAGAAGTACAATTGCATGAGAAAGGTAAAGGAGTTTTTTGCGCTAGTCGTGAATGTTACACCTATAGATTTGCGACTTAGTGCGTAGACGATGCATCTTGGCACGTGGCAGGGTACCTACAACTTACGTGCACTACCGTCTGCAGAGAAATGCAGCGCTCATACCCCGCTGGCAGGGGTAACAAGCGCTCACGTGCAGGATGGACACCTGCTGATTATTCCAAGGGGATGGAGATGAATTGTAGTGGAGATTACTCTAATCCATGCGTGTCGGAGCTATGAAAGATCCGTAGGGCACAGGCAATCATGGCCTGACACTTAAGACAGATACATGTAGGATTTCGTACGAGACTGCGGTAAGCGACCCCTTAGAGTTTCGGTCAACGAATTCCGCCGACTCTTATCCGATAATCTTTTCTTACCTGTCTCCGACGAATTTAGCCGACTTGATCTTTACGAAGCACACAGCCCGAGTCACGCTATTGATGCTGCGGTATCAGGTACCTCTTAAAATCGCAGGGCTGTTCTGGTACAAACACCCATCACGACGTGTCTGGAGATGGTGGCAGATCATCTGCGTCCGATGTATCAATGTTGAAGTGAAAGCCGTTGCGGCGTGGATGAGAATATATCATTGTCACGTCACCGCCAGGGTTTCTTGGTCTTCATGTATCCGCGAGCTACGAGGGTAGTGATACTTAATTTCTCGCAACGTACCTGTGAGAGATGGTAATGAGATTGTCAGTCTGTGCGCGCGCATGCCTCATGACGTCGCTGAGAAACTTTGCACCTCTAGCGCTTGGAACGCAGAGACGTGAAGACGTAAAACGATGTCTTGAGTCAATTACTGTTCAGGGATTCAATCTGACTGATTAATACGATAACATGAGAAGATTGTAATCTACTTCTGATCAAGCAGCTGCTGCGAGATGGTATGCAAAGACAGCTATTTTTGCAGGAAGCGTCTTCAGCTTCTGTGTCTTACTACTATGAAGCACGACGGCATCTCTTCTTCTTCGATACCATCTACGTAAGCCAGTCGACAACTATTGCACTATCAAGTCAGGGTATATTCAACGGTGTATCAATCTCAATTTAAGTTATTTTTGGCGTCCACTGTGCTGGTGCGGTAACATTCGTGACTCATGGATGCTCATACGTCTCGGAGCCGAATAATTTCAATATTGTTTGACAATTTTTGCCACACCGTCATTTTCCGAGCAATTTAGGCTGGCACGCACGTCGTAAACTTCGACACGAAGGTCTTACTCCACCATATTTGGATCTATTTACGCGTTCTCTATTGCACCAGCTACTCGCCATATCACTCATGGGCCAAGTGCGGAGGACGCACATGCAACATTTTAAGTTGAGCATCACCGCGACTTATACGCTATGCCACTTGCGTCATAGCACTTCATTGTGTTGACGTTTGACCAATTCCAGTTGCAGGTTGCCTGTAGCAATTTTGGTGATTAGCAAATAAGTTCTCGGCGACCACGGCGAAGTCAAAGACGAAAAAAGACAAGTTCCTCCTATTATAAAAGACTTCTCAGGCAACTACTTGGAAATGCCAGCCCGGAAAACCCACTTCTTTTTCTCCCACGGGCGGACCGTTTGCTAGTGGCTATGCTACTCGCACCTGTGTACGTTTACAAAAGGTTTGTTTGACCCTGGCGCAAAAAAGAGGGATTTTGCTCCATGATAGATCCATCTACTTCATTGGCGGGTTCTACTCTGGCGCCGTCTCGATACATGCATTCAAACGATGCTAGCGAATAAAAACTTTGGGCTAACCAGGGCCGACGTCCTCAGCCCAGCTAATCTCAGCGAAAACGTCCAAAAAAGTAGAAATCACCAAAACTGAATATGGCATCGGCTCGAACCAAAGGCAAAATGGCCGCGGTTTTATCCACCGCTACTTTTTGCTTCTTTCAATGCGACCAAACAGCGCACACAGATCGTTCTACAACAAAGTCAACGCTTCTTTGGTTATCACAGCATTAGTGATCGCAATGGTGACTTGGTCACAAGTAGCAAACGCACAAATGGCGGTCGGGGTAATAACATTGACAGACGCGGGGAAGAATCGCGATGCCGAAACCAAGAGATAATGCTACTTCGAGGCTCATATGCAGGCATTCGAATTGGTTGTTGCGAATGAATCTACTGTGGATGGAGAGTCTAGTTCTTTCAGCGAATATATCAGGGGATTACTAAGAATGGAGAGCGAGTACTATCCTGCAGGTGCGGCGGCGAACCTAGCGATAGAGGATGCAACAACCGCAACGAACACACTGGAACCATTGACACAACATATGGCAAATATAACACCGAAGCAAAAAATCGAGAGCGAAGGCTCGGTCTCGCATGATGCGCCCTCCAAGCGATATGCCTGCTAATCCGCCCAAAAGAAACGGATGGCGGATCCGGTTGATGATTTAAAGCTTGTTGACTCTTTATGCTCGCCTCAAACGGTTAATACCAACTATGACTTCCGGGTACCACCAAGTGTGGTGCCGTTTGAGCCGTTGTCTTACGATACGGATACATCAGACATGTCACTGACGTTCCTCCAGGATTCAGATGGGCAACATCCACCGAATATCGATTTTGATATGGCGGAGAGCACAAGTACGGGTAAGAGTACAATGTGTCTAAAAGTATGATCGAAGGGGCTATTGCTCGATGCCCCTACACCTCCAGTGCTTGTAATCCATCTTATCTAGACAATGCGATCGAGGTAAGCTTCAGGATTCTTCATTAAGTCAGTGCAACAAACCAAGAAGGAAGACGAGAAGAAACGGCCTCAAATTCAATATTTATCGCCATGCTAATAAATGTTGCGACGGCGGGCCATCGCGAAATTGCGACTCGGCAAATAAGTTGTTACTATCGTCTATGCGAGTGAAAAGACTATCTTGGCGTTATTTATACAAGATCATGAAGGAATACTCATACTGGTAACTTGTACAATCCAGACCCTCAAAACAAATGAATTGAATTCCAGTACGGTGAAATTGAAATGTCAACTTTATCGCAAGGACAAAAACTTGTTCACTATCACTCGGCTGTCAAATTACTGACAAGAATTTGACATTAGCATATTTAGTCAAATCTTACTGGTTGCAGGGTTGCCTGGGGAATTGGACTTCCCTATTATACAAGCAGACAATACGATTAGGAAGTCTAAGAAAGACCAAGACCCGGTTTTTGGACTTTGGTGAACAGTATTACTCTTCGAGAAAGCGCGGAGTCACTTTTTTTGGCCATGCTCCTCAGAAACAGGCAAGACAAACGATAAACCTACCTATGTCCACATTAGAAGACGACGATGAACTGTTTGTAATAATATATGATGCGTTGGCCCGTGTGAAACGAGGAGTAGGGGCCTGTAGCGCCATCGTATGGAGAATTCCTACATGGACTATAAATGAAGCTACTTCAAAGTAACTCGCTGAGTCTACCGTGAACAATTCTGAATATGATTGCATGTCGCTAGGCTTTCAATTTATTAGAGTCTATGAAGCGACGAGGATTAATAACTTTGGGGACTCCGATTTGGTCACACGACAAATGCACGAATAAATTGAGTGTAAGGCTTCGGGTCTTTCTCAATCAAGAGCAACGGCATTCAATAAGGTTTTGTCGTGGCCCTCTCATGGAGTCCTACATCTGAAACGCGATTGGAATCAGAGTGTGGACGAGTTGACCAGTATAGGTTTGCACCAGAAAGAGTTGATCGAGTCGATACCTAAGCAATAGGGGCCGGGTATAGAAGCGATCCACCGGTAGCCATGGATGTTGGTCCCCAGGGACTGGAGCCCATCGGTCAAGATATTTTCAGTGACCCGGTAACGGTCTCCTATCAAAATCTATGAAGTTATCATGCACGAGGAAGCGGTAAAACAAATCCGGGTAGAGCGCATTTGATAAGCGCAGAAAGAAGATGGTTGGGTGCGATGTTCAGAGGCATAGTTGGAGGGGGATTGAAGAAAAAATTCTGTGGTACCTACTCGATCATGCAGTAGGATATCCAGAGACTGCGAGAAAAAATAATACAGTAAAGCTTCTGTTGCCACTAGCGAACCGAAGGAGATGGATGTGATGTGACATCTAGATTGGTGGAAACGGACAGGCGTTAGTCCGACTTTCTCCATTATGATCACACAAATTGGGTGCGGCCATCAATGGATCGGGTGTACCTGTCATCTTAGAAGACGGTTCTACCATTGTTGAGGTTTGTTTTAAGGGTTGCGGAGATACATGGGCACCTGAAAAATTAATAACCGGAGAAGGGGGCATATTATGCGAGGAGATACATCAGGAAATGTCGACGCGACCTAACCTATTAAATTTTAGCGATTGACCAAATTCCATCTCTCCTTACGTAAATAAAGGTAGTACAGAGCTGTTGATTTAGGTCGCGTTGCTCACCGGATATGTGATGGCCAAGGTTAGTGCTTCAGGAACAGCTCAGACGGACGCCGAGGGATAGAAGGAATGTTTATTTTGCCTCTTCGGTGCTAGTGAGGATACCCTTCACGATAGAGAGCTGGTATTTATGTTGGACTGCTTTCGACCATTTATCGGTAAGGTGGGCCAATGTAAAGAAGAGACTATGGCATAACGACCTCAGTTAAATGACACCGCATAGAGGATGGAATCGAACCTGAATAGTTCGATCAAGATTCAAACTTCGATGAAGGATAGGGGTACTGGGACGAGTATGATGAACGTCTACGGTAGAGGTCAACAAAGCACAAGACATGTTGCGGAAGGAGACTCCATTCTATTTGGTACATGGTTGGGACTCCAGGGATGTCCTCGAGGATTTGCTACAGTGGTCAATGTTAGACGTTGAGAATCTGGATCCCAAAGGTAGATGTATCGTATTTGGAGTGGTTATCAACGAGCAGGAGAACAAGTGAACGAGAATTTACGGGAAGTGAGTCAAGCTCGGATGCAAGCACACAACAAAGGAGTGGTCGACATCAAAATTAAACCAGAGACACAAGTACAGAATTACTTGGACCAATTGAACAAAGAATATGCCAGAAAACAGGTCCACCTTATCGACTTTGCCTTTCCAAAATCTGGAGCTAATTAGAGATTACGCGGTGCGAGTAAAAAACACGGGGTACGAAATACGAGTTATTTTCTATCGTGCATGTCTCTAAACTAAAGAGGGTCAGGGAGCTTACTGTCCGACCCAGTCATGTGCTGGTAATAAACGAGACAGACTAGGTTCATTTTGACGAATTAATGCTACCGGAAGATTGTTGGGTGCGCAATCGAAAGGAAGACGATTACGCAGACGATAGAATCCTGGATATTCGTACCGGTACGAAAACGCGCCACGGACGACAACAACGATACTTTTTGTCGAATCGAGAGCACTGCAGATCCGTCATGGGGGGATGAAGTGAACTTCGATTTAGAGCCTTACCCCGATATTTAGGCGTAAATAATTGACTTATAATCGGTTCAAGGTGATACAGAGTCATGAAGACTAGCAACGTAAGCTGTAAATCTCAAACGGTAGATATTGGTCGCTCCTTAGGAGATCTGGGACTAACTCAGTAGCCCTGGCTTCTCAGGGTCGACCTCGGCCGCTATATGTAAATTTTGACCCATCACGGTAGACCTAGATCTTTCGAGGTCTAGTAGATAACGGTCTATAAAGTCCAAAGTCGCCCCCTTAAGGATGATATTGTTTCCTCGAGTTCAGGTTATTCCTGGATAGTATAAGGGAGAAGAAAACATAAGTAGAGAAAATAAGAAGTGGGCGAACATTCAAGGTTAGACACATGTAAAATGAAGTATAAGCAGTTAAGCGGAGAAAACATAATCAGATCGACTGAACTTGTTCTGGATGCGAAAGGCCGAGGTCCCAGTGTGAGGCTCTGAAGACAACCGATACTGCGTCATCCATGACCACGAAGCGTCGGACACCAGAAGGGATTCCAACAGGTCGACCTATTTTTACACCTCTTCACGGCAGGGGAAATAGTATACCAGGCCGCGAGGCCGACAGAAGTGTCGGAAAAACGGGTCCAGAAAGATACCAAGGTCGCATCTACCCTCACTCATCTCCATAAAGATCACGGTGACCACTTTCCGCCACGCCCGATCCTCCAGTCCTCGACGCTTCTTCCGCGCGTTGTAGTACAAAACGAGGAATGTGTTCTTGCGCGCTTAATCGTTGAAATTTATTGGGATGAGTTGCCTCCAGAAGCGTTTGGATGTGGTCCTCATCAAAGCGGGTTTTGGCCGTGGCCAGCTCAACGGACCAACCCACAGGTCAAAGAGCATGGCCGAAAGCGGAACACAGGCGAAAAATCAGAGCTTAGCAAACAACCGTTTCTTAATCATGGGGAAGTTGATCAACGAGGGTTGACCCTTGGAGGAACGGTAGACATTTCCATCCGATTAACCAAACCAACCCCACTTCATCTCCAGACGGTCGATCAAGGCGTTAGCGCTTATCGTACTAATGCTCCAGAAAACGACGATGCCGACCAAAGAAGACGCCGACTCGTCCGCGGAGAAGCTCTTCACCCGCATTAAACCGTGAATGATGGCATTCCCGGGGTAGCAATCTTGGGTCACTGGGTGTCGAATTGTAGCCTGTAGCCTCAAGAGCAGATTCTTCTGCGGGACCAACTAGATATCTGGATTAGAAGACCCAAGAATATCCCGTTTCTACGATACACTTGGGGTGGGGACTGTATCTGCGGAAAAAGTGGTCTTTGGAGGAGGAAAATCAAGGACAGATGGACGTAGGTAGGAGAGCAGAAGACCGCGACTTGGCCACAGTTGCTCACACCACCTCGCTCATCTGCGAGTCCTTGCATGAGCACAGTAATCAACGTGTGTTCATAAACTGATTTAGCAGTTATACTGTCGCGAGGAGTCGTATTTGTTGCGTGGAAACTGTAAAATCACTCTTACCCTGCTTGAGTTTCAGGAGCCCTGATCGATTTCAGCCCGCGGCGGTTTAAACATTTGTTTAAGCCGGGTATTGAAGGCTTCTAGCGACTGGAAAGCATATGGATCGCTCATCTCCAGCCCTGAGGCCCAAGTCTTGGCACGTCCTGCGAAGTGGGTCTGAGCAAATGTGAGTTTCATTTGCTCATCTTCAATACGACGTGCCATTATGGCTCTGTCTAGTTCGACGAACCATAACAACAGGGAGTCTTCCTCGACTCCTCTGTACTTGGAGATGTCAACCTACAAGGTTCCGGGACGACGCGTGAGTGTCGCCCCACCCACAGCAGCATTATATTGTTGCTGTCTTAACATCTTTGTGCACTGTTGAGCACTGAGTTCTCTCAACTACTCGGCCTGTTGAGAGCCTTGCTCGTGAACCAAGGCTAACTTCTCACTTTCGGCTACAAGTTCATTTAATCAAATTGGCTATAGCGTCATGTTGTTGGTCTGTCAAGAGACTTCAACATGGCGCTAATGGAGTTTTCGCCTACGGTAGATTTCATACGTTCTTCCGCACTCCATTCGGTATCACTTAAATGGTTATAGGCTTCACGCGTGGCGTGGGAGCTTTCCTCTTCATTTAACATGGTCATGTCAAATGAGGTGGTCGTGGTCATTAGACGGACTACAAAGTGCTACCAGGTGTAACGGGGAACGCTCTTACCAGATGACTGGTAAGACCTTGTGTTGAATGAACACAAGGCTGCGTACTCCCGACGTCACGTGAACGTGCCGTGAGGATACGCGAGAAAGTAAGCAAAACTCGGAAGCTCTGTTTAAGGGAAAAAGTAGAACTGTATCATAATATAGTTATGGTTCTATAATAACCCATCTTTGTCTTTGTCTAACTATATTAAACTACAATCTCCTATGTGGGTTTGTTACTCACCACCCATTGCGCGCGTCCTGCAGCGATTGGCGGTTTGCTTGATGTACCGTGTACATGAACCAATAAGTGGAGCCCCCAAAGGATATTACTCTTCGGGGTAATATTCCGTCAACATCACCTCTTGTCGAGTGATGTTGATTAAATATTATCGAAATGGATAATATTCAAAAATCGATACATTCGTACCAATTTTTATGTAACGGGCTCACCCCGTTGCAATGATGGTGCCACACTAGTACATGTACACAATGTTCATATCGATGACGCAAATTTAGCGAACGCCGTTGTCATCTCAGATCAAACGAAGTATTACACTTGCTGCTCAAATCATGTTGCAGTAAGTACCTTCTGCTCATTCGTGTGCCTGTAAAGCTAAGTGCGGATTCGACGTTATGGTTGTAGGAATCGCTTCTCCAGTCTCATATGGTTCAAACGCAGCAACGTGCTCTAGACAGCAATCGCGATCGCGGCCTTTTGAAGCGTTACGGCCGCATCGACATTCGTCTTGATCAGTGCTACAGCTGTCCTTTCCTAAACAGAAGTTGCATTGCGGCATGTGCCACATGAGAATGGATGCACCAGCTAGTCGACCACTCCGATCTGCGCTATTAATACATTCGTAACATGTTGATAAGCTCTGTTTGACGATCTTTTTTGCACACACATATCTACATGGTGCGTTCGTCGACCGTTAGACAAGATGGAATCGTGGGTGCGCGAAACGGAAGGATGTCTTGCCGCAGCTATTTGCGACGCATTGGCAGGAACTCCCTTCTAGCTGCATTATGTTGGCGTAACAAAAGATTCGTATCAATTTATACGAAAAACAAGAGCCTTTTCGAATGTTTCCACACGTGCCATGTTGGAGCTGCTATTGAGGTGCTATTAAGAACCTGCAGTGCCACTTTCGAGCTCCACGTGATGCTCGGACAAGCTCATGCTTTGACGATATCGTCAAAGCCGATCACGCGATTGGTGCGCCGAATGTTTGAATCGTGCCAGTGACCATTTTGCACTTAGAAGATGCCGAGCGGTGCCCACCTCAGTGTATTCTTGAAACTAATCTATTCCCAGCTTGATAAAAATAACTTAGTGCCCCCACACTTATCCGGCGCGTTACATAAGTCTGGCGCATTTTGATGGGGTCTGCCTGCCTAAAATAGAGCACACTCCGCGCGTCGTCGGCGTGTTGGTCGTTCGGTTGAAATGGTGTGCGAGCTGTGTGCACAAGCCACGTGGCTCGCCTGCGCGTGTCGTACAGTGCCCGTCGTGCGGTTGTACCATCCAGCACTGCATACCCTCTCATTCCCGATACAGTCGGTCGAGACAGCTGCTTCTCGCTCCCACCAGCCATACCACCTCATCTTTCGATATCCTCGTCTTCCCCATCCCACCGACCACCGCGATCGTCGCGCGGTCGTGGCCCTCGCACTTAAGCGGCGGCCCCACGTCCACGTGGCGATCCGACCTCGCCGTCAATCACCGGGCCCCACGACGCCCCTCGGCCCCCTCACTCGGCATTCGAGAAAGTTCGCTTGCCTCCCATCCCGCGTCGCCCCGACCGTCACTCTCGCTCACTTTTGGTTTCCCCGACCATCACTCTTGTCCGCCCGCGCCCTCCTCGGTTTCCCCGACCATCACTCTCTCCCTCTCCTTCGTTGCCATTTGCCCGCTGCGATCCCCATGTTGACCCGCCTCGTCGTCGCGCTCGCTGCGGCCGCGGCGTCGATTGCTGCGGCCGAGACGGTCTTCCGCGAGACGTTCGACGACGACGACTGGGCCTCGCGCTGGGTCGCGTCGACGTGGAAGCCCGCGGACGAGGTGGGCAAGTTCGAGCACGTCGTGGGCACGTACTACCCCGAGTCGGGCGCTGATAAGGCCATCAAGACGAGCGAAGACGCGCGGTTCTACGCGCTCACGGCCAAGTTCGACGCGCCGCTGGACAACAAGGACAAGGACGTGTACCTGTCGTACCTCGTGCAGCACGAGCAGCGGCTCGACTGCGGCGGCGCGTACATTAAGCTGCTGCCGGCCGACGTGGACCAGTCGAACTTTGGCGGCGAGTCGCCGTACGCCGTGATGTTTGGGCCCGACATTTGCGGCGCAGAGAAGAAGACGCACGCGATCCTGAGCTACGCGCGGCCTGGCCATGAGGTCGAGAACATGCTGCACAAGGAGACGCTGCGGACCGAGTCGGACTCGGACCCGCACGTGTTTTCGTTTGTGTTGAAGCAGGACAACACGTACGAGGTGCGGATCGACGGCAAGAGCGTCAAGGCGGGCGAGTTGGCGGCCAACTGGCCGTTCCAGCCCGAGAAGGAGATCCCGGACCCCGACGTGGAGAAGCCGGCGGACTGGGTGGACGTGCAGAAGATTGCGGACCCGGCGGCCGTGAAGCCCGCGGACTGGGACGATGCGCCGCGCGTGATCCCCGACCCGTCGGCCGTCAAGCCCGAGGACTGGGACGACGAGGACGACGGCGAGTGGGAGCCCGCGATGATTGAGAATCCTGCGTACAAGGGCGAGTGGAAGGCGCCGATGGTGGACAACCCGGCGTACAAGGGCGAGTGGGTGCACCCGTTGATCGCCAATCCCGAGTACTTTGAGGACGCGGCCATGTACAACGTGGTGAAGAACGTGGGCGCGATCGGCTTTGAGCTGTGGCAGGTCAAGAGCGGGACGTTGTTCGACGACATTCTCGTGACCACGAGCGAGGCGGAGTTCACTGCTCACGAGGAGAAGGTGATGGAGAAGGTGGACGAGATGCTGAAGCGGAAGAAGCAGGTGGAGGACGAGGAGAAGGCGAAGCGGGAGGCGGAGGCAAAGGCGGAGGCGGACGAGACGGAGGAGAAGGAGGGTGAGGACGCAGTGGACGAGGATGCGGAGGACGTGGACGAGGAAGAGGGTGAGGAGGAGGACGAGGAGGACGAGGAGGAGGATGAGGAGAAGGCGGCGGAGGAGTCGAAGAAAGTGGAAGAAGAGAGGAAAGCGGCGGAAGTGAAGAAGGTGGAAGCAGAGAAGAAGGCGGAAGAGGCGAAGAAGGCGGCGGAGGAGGCGAAGCAGGCGGCAGAGGAGGCGAAGCAGGCGGTGGAGGAGGCCAAGAAGGCCGAAGAGGAGAAGAAGGTGGAAGAGGAGAAGGCGAAGAAGGACAAGAAGAAGAAGAAGGCACAGAAGAAGAGCAAGAAGAGCAAGGCTGCGAAGAAGGGCAAGGCCGCGAAGAAGGACAAGGCCGCGAAGAAGGACAAGGCCGCGAAGAAGGACAAGGCCGCGGAGGAGGAAAAGAAGGACGAGCTGTAGACGATTTGTGCATCGTTACCCAATAAACATGTTGTTTTTCCAGTGGACGCTGTGGAGCTGTTGTTGTTGCAGCTCTTGCTTTGAGCAAGAGCGTAGAAAATGGGGACGTGCTATTCGTTGCACCTTCGGAATAGGTTGCACCGCATTGCAGTTTTTGCGCTGTCATAGCTCCTCATCTGGTTCCACACTACACTTTGATCTCTGCTTTCGTCTGCGTTTGCAAGATACGACTTAAACCATTCGTTGAGTCGGCAAGTAGCAGTTCGATTTTACAGTCTGAAGAGTGTGTGCACGAGGAGACGTTTGTCATTGGGCTCGATTGGACCGTATCTGGATGAAGAGATCTGCCTATCGCCACCGATGCGTCACGAAAAAGTACGCAGGGGTGCGGTACTGCGAACGACGCACCACACATGTGTCATCACGGACGAATTCAATGATCTCTTATAAACTTACAATCGCAATCATCGCACTGCTTCTACATACTGTGGGCAGTTTTCGCACATACAAAATTGCTGCAGCCTCATGTCGCTGCAAACGTGACGAGGCAGACGGCACCCACGAGCATACAGTGCAGCGAAATGAGCGTGAGGAAGACGTAGAACAACTTGATCGTGCGCTTGCCCACGCACTTGCCCGTCCACGGACAGTGGTGGTCCAGCTGCACAAAAAACACGCACAACAACAGCAATACACACCACCAGTTACACACAATTGGCCCACACCTCATCAACATCTGCTCACACGCCTCTGCCCAGTCCATTAACCCGACACATTTTCCACCGACCTCTCGGACGCACACGCCACAGTCCGAGCAATGCGACGCATCTAACGGTCGTCGGACCTCACATTGAGCTGCCCACCACACACCACAGTACACCAAACATACACCATTTTTGCTCAGCTTCTATCCGTCTCACCCACACAACAGCAGAAAACATATACAGCACAAGAAAACATACAGCACACGAAAACATACAGCACAAGAAAACATATACAGCACACGAAAACATATACAGCACAAGAAAAAACAACACAGAATATACAGGACACGAAAAAAAACAAGACAGGATAGACAGCTGAAAACCCCACGTAGCCGAATCAGAAGACAGCTTACCACAGACAATGCCCGTCTCGCCGTCCTCGACGTCCGTGTCCACGTCGTGAAACACGACGCCCGGGTCACTGCACGCGACCATCGTGAGCGACACCGTCGTGAGGCACATGGACGCGCACAGTGCGACTTGGAGCCCCAGCAGCAGCTCGTCGACAAGCAGCACGAGAACGACAAACGGACCAATGGCGAGACAGTACGTGACCAAGAGACAGCCCCAGTGCGGTCCAACGTGGCACGTGGTGGGAAAGTACCCGTAGCGGTCGTGGCCGAGCAGCGAGCAGAGGACGCGCGTGTGGCCAAAGCGGACGCAGCAGCGACGTCGCGCGCGCGCGAGCGAGTGGCGGTGGTATCTGCTCATGCGGTGCGCGTCACTGTCGTTAAGGGCGACGGGAGGGTCGTCGTGTATCATACTGTTTGATTCGTTTGTTTGTTTGGTTGGTTGTTTGTTTGGTGGGTTTGTTGGCCGTTTGTTTGGTTGTTTGTTTGGTTGTTTGTTTGGTTGTTTGTTTGTATGGTATTGGATTACAAAGCGCGTGTGGACGTTGGCGTGGCGATGGTCCGACCTCTTGTTTTGTGTTTGATACGGTTTTATCCCGTCGGCGTGAATCGAACAAACAAAGATAGAGATGTAAACAATCGATCTTCTCTCGTGTTCTTTCGCTTGTGGGGACAATAGGGACTGACTGTACTGTTGTCAACTCGATATTTATGGGTGGGCAAATAGGTCTGGTGGATAGCTTCGTGTTCTCGAGCAGAGTTGTGACACTCCCTTACGCCGTGGCGTCGATCGTTGCGTGGACAGGTACATCTTACATCTCTCACATCTTGTCAACTGGTCTCTTGCGATGCAACGATCGTCTATTTTGTTTACGCCACGCCGTTTGCCTTCTGACTCGTGGGTACGTGTAGTGTGGAGTTTAACAAACGGGTCTGTTTGAAACGCCTTCTGGTCGCGAAAAATCTCGAGGAATAAGTGATCCAGTCGAGCGTCGTTTGTCCTGCTTTTTTTGCCTGGCGAACGAATCTGTCGGTATAAGTAGGAATTCAGGATACGCAGATTCGTGCAGCCCTTACGCTTTTGAGCGTATGCTGACCC
Organism: Hyaloperonospora brassicae; assembly: GCA_947650285.1. Classification (NCBI taxonomy): domain Eukaryota; phylum Oomycota; class Peronosporomycetes; order Peronosporales; family Peronosporaceae; genus Hyaloperonospora; species Hyaloperonospora brassicae. Next base: position 70,218 of record CANTFL010000198.1, read on the forward strand.
TATTCACACTAGCGCTGTTGCTGCTGCTTCTTCTATGAGTTAGAGACTGCTCCGACATGTGCACAAGTGATCCATTAGTATCATTGGGATGACATTAATGCAGCGAGCTGAACGGTTGTAATTACGTCCACAGAGAGGTGGCATCATTCATGCACAGCCACGAGCAATCTGCAAGACTTGTTGCAATTTTGTAGCGTACGACAACGATTAGTTGTTTGGACTTTGACACCCGTTTGTCTCCTTCCACGGTCTCCCACGGTCTTCCTCTTTCCTGCTACACGCGTATCCTAAGTCTGCTGACGAAGCCAAATGACTGCATTATTCGATAAAAGTGACATGGGCAGTATCGTTATCGGTTGAGCATTGCGTGGAAGTTTTGGATCATACGTAGTTCGTTGTTAGAGATGCTGTGCGGCCAAAGAAACAATCATCACCGGCCATAGGGGTTCATGCTTGAGCAGCTTCCCCGAAAGTCCCGTCGACACCAAAGCCATTCGATGAAGCGGCTACGATTGCGGCAATATACACACACACACACATCTATAGCCATGCGTTTCCAAGAGTGTGTTTGCAAGGTAACAACCACTTGTGCTGCTTGCAACCGGATGGAAACGCGATGCTGCGGGTCGATAACGAGGAACAAGGTATACATGTTATTTCTTCCCATACCTCGTGGCATCTTGACATGATGCCACATCCATCTCCACCCGCACCAAAGTACCGCATGGCCACTTTTCTCTCGCCTGCCAATTCCACGAAATGAGCTATCGCTCATGTCACCACAGCGCACAATTTCCATCGAGTCTGCTTCATGCAGTCATTGCAACGATTTGCTCGTTTTTCACATGGAAACGACGCGCAGTCCCGTGCCAATGAGGACCAGCACCGTGCCAAGCGCCAACGTCTGGAGGTTCTGCGTGCCTTGAATCTCCTTGAAATAGCCAGCCGACCAGAGCATCGACACCATAGCGGGGCCAATGGAGCTAATGGGGAAGATCTGGTCGAAACCCAAGGCACCAATAGCATAGAGCTGGCCGCACAAGCCAATGCCCCACAACACGCCGCAAATGTACGCGGGACGCATCACACTGCGCGGCATCGATCGCTTGAGCACGAACCGGTGGAAGAGCGAATAGAGTAGGAACACGATCGTGCTCGTCAAGTAGATGCCCAAGCACTGCGAGAAGACAAAGTTCAGCGGATTGCACGTCTCCTCAATCGGGCTGCGAAGCGCAGGATTCGACGGACGGCAGCGGTTGTTCCAGTTCACAAACGGCACGAGGCAGCAGCTCAAGAACGCGCCCACAAGCAAAGCCACCGCCATGCCAAAGACCTTGCGCGTTTTCTCCGCCCGCGCGTCCGCCAGTTCCGTGTGCTCGCCGACTTCATTCGGCATCATGAAGGGTCCAAAATTCGGCAGCTCGGGGTGCACAAGCGCCTCGTGCAATGACTCGCGTCGAGTGAGCGTAACACTCGTGAGCTCAGCGCTCTTTGCAAACTGCGGCAGCAATAGTGACCTTTCTCCTGCCGGACTGTCTGTGCTCTTGTTGCTGCCATTGCTGCCCCAATGCCCTTTGGCTTCCGAGTCCTGTCCGTCGCCATCACTAGTACAGTCCGCTCTGTCGTACATTGCGCCTCGTCTGTTGGCTGTCTTGGCTGCCTTGAGCGTCGGCTTGATCGTGCCGTAGACAGCAATGGACGCCAGCATGAAGGCAATGCCCAAGAGACTCGTGTACGGCATGGAGGGGATCGTGGGGGCCACGCCAAAGAGTCCGAGGCGAGAGACGCAGTAGCCAAGTGTGATGTTGGCCGCGTTCCAGAGCATGAACCCGACCCCGAGGCCGAGTGTATTGACGACCGTGGGGATGAGCAGATTGGCAATGGCGAACAGCGCACCGCCCAAGAGGCCTTCGGGGAACGTGAACATGCCCGAGTGGGAGTACTGCGACCAGTTGTTGCTCAAGAGGCCCCAGACAAGTCCCACCATTAAGATGCCCGAACACTGCAGTCAAACACACACACACACATACACACATACACATACACACATATACAGATAGAGATGCAGAGGCATCGACATTGAGTTTGTGAAGCAGTTTGGGAAGACACGACCATCAAGTTGAAGTGGTATGCATAGCTATAACATCGAGAACGCTATTGACGAGCACAGATAGACTGCGATTGTTCATGGGGATACAAAAAGATTAAGATAGGAAAAAGAGAATAGGGGAGGGACAGTACGACGGTCGATGTCCAACTGTATCGAATAAAAAGATGTAGCCATGATCTGAATTAGTGCGTACCATAAACCACTGGAAGATGATGCCATCTGTCACAGGTTCAGATTACGTGTACCACACACGTAACAAGTACGTCAGCAACGGGACCCGATACAGCGAGCGAGCGAGCGCGAGACAGAGAGAGAGAGATCGAGACCGGACACGGGTATACGTATAGCAAACTCGCGTACCATATGTGGCATACGTCTTGGCAGGCACGTAGCACGTTCCAAAGAAAAAGACCGCGACGGTTGCAGCAATGTAGCCAAGTACCACTTGATCGCTCATGAGTGGGGCGAAAGGGGGACTAAGACGCGAGTGGTGACGTCCACTGAACTTGAAGTGGGACCCGGGCCGTGGCGGCTTCATTCGGGTTGCTAGAGAGCAGGTTTGGGCTTGGGTCGAAACGGGTTTCGACCCGCAATCGGTGGTAGCTGTGGGTTGCGGAGGTTTGATTGGGTCTGTCGAGTCTACGAATTACATGTAGGAGTGATTGCGCAAAAAGCTACCTTTTAGCTGAGGATGTTTATTATTTATGCGCTATTTATCGGATTGCCGATAACGACATGGATGCGGATATATTGAACATCCCAATGACAGATAGAAACAGCGCGGCAGAGACCCAAATATTTGTGCACCAAAATGCGACTTACAACTGTCTTTTTACATTGCAGCAGGAGCAGACAGAAGACAAACGATAAACAGGACGCACAATAGTCGAGTGAGATATCGTTCCGACGACATTGAGATGCACAGTCCTGCAATAAATCTTCATTGTACAATTCTAGCTACCGAGCACGAAGGTCATGCCTTCCGCATGCGATCACAGAAGACACTCGTGTGTTTCATATACTGCTCGGAACTAGTGGGGAAATATCAGCAAAGCGTCGAGAGTGATGCAGGCCGTTCGAATGAAGCGGCTGCAGGTGGTAGCAACGAAATACGTGTGACTCAAGTGTGCATACATTGCAAATTGATACTTGTGATGATGTGTGATCGATGTCGGATCCGTTGGGGTCTCACATTTGACGGTGGTATACATAATCGGGTGCTGGTTTTTTGTTAGAAGGAGCGCAACATTTTGTTTCCAACATCACGAATCGCTTCGATGTGGTAACGGTCTGAGCATTCTCCTGATAGCCGACCTGTACACATCAATTAGTTCGTTTACAAAGGTGCAGTGCTGGCTGGCCATCTTGATGACAAGATAAGCATTGTGACTTGTCTCTCGACATATCCGATTTCGCAGGCGTTACACAGAAGTGTGATGTAAACAAAGCAGCAGCAACATGCTTCAGGTACAATGAAAGTCACTGCATTCTATTCGTCACAATGCGAAGTGTGCGCACTTGGTCAGGATCATGAACATCTACCTTTCACTGCCAAGATAGAATCAAGCTGCTCACGCGTGTGATATTCGAGAGCTACTCCATTATGCTGTCTTAATTCCGTTCGCGCTCTTCCAACCTCAACGCGATTGACCTGGTCTCTACTAGCCATATAATGACTGTTATTAACAAAATGCTGCATAGCTAGATGCGATAAGCGTGGGTGCAAGGACAGCTCATTGTGGATGTGAGCGAGCCTGCAAATGAGATGCAGTTCGACGCACTCGGGTGCACTTTGCCACAACTATTTTAGATCTCGACTGGCAAGCTCCACTTCTCAAGCAGCAGATCATTGTCATTGCATGCTGGCTCTGATTTAGTCCTGCTTGTCCTAACGTTCCTTAGGCAACGTGATTGGTGGTGCAGGACCATCCCTCCATCTTTACTGTGTACTCAAGGTGGTAACAGCGGGACTGAGATAAAGTTTATAAGGAGTCAATTTCGAACAACTGAACATGATCTGATAAGGAGTTGCTGGAAAACCAAGTTTACCTCGTTGTTGTTCTTGCCAAGTCAGAAGCAGTGATCGCATCGATGAATGCGGAAAGCCATGCACGGCTTATGCAATGATCCCTCAATCTAATTGTCATATAAACTGCTTGCGCGATTGAATATAATAATGTCGATGGTGAATTCTAAACGGACGAACGTACACATGCCTGTGGTCATCGAATGAATTCTTCGAATACATATCACGAAGAGTTGTCGACACTGAACATGAACTTAAAACACGAGGTCATAGCCGCTGCTCGTCCTATCATAAAATTGAAACTAGACAGTCGTTGTCACTTGTAGTTGAAAGTGTGTTGTGAATAAAGCTTCCCCAGTACCGTGCAAACGTAGACTATTTACTGCCGGGTTACCATTATTGTCCATGTGTAACATGTATAAAAGCATGAAGACGCAGATTAAAGTACGTCTGCTCAGACCCATATTTTTAGAAAAAATGGGTAGCAGCGAAACATAATATATATTATCAACTTCTTTGTAGTAGGTTAAATGATATACGTGGACGATTTCTATGCATCACATTGTGTATAATCTTAGCTAGATTTTGTTCACGAACAAACGTCTTCTATTCAGCCGAGGTCTATACGTCTTGCTATCCGTACGTTTCATAATTATTTTCAATCTCAATTATTGAAGATCAATTTGATTTCAATGTAGTGTGAATTGTTTTTATATGTTGAGCCAACTTTTGGCGTATTAGGTAATGTAAATACAATCAGAAATGTCATTTTTGTAAAATAAGTGGGAACCCTTATGATGTATGACAGTCATTGCTGCTTAAAGATTAAGGGGAATGTAAGAAATGATCTGGCGTTTATTTCTTACCGCTCTTTGAAAACAAAGAAACATAGTTTACAAAGAAAAGTACTCGTGGAGACCACAGTCCACTTTACCACTTGCGTAAAAATCTTCGGCCTTCTCTACCACACGCCCTGTGCGCAGTCTTGTGAGCCAAAACTCTTATAAATAAATCACGGCTTTCGACATCAATTGCAAACATATTTTTGCTGAAGTTGTTGACATGCCTTTGCATTGCTGCGCTCGTTCAGACCCACGCACTCTCGTGTGCGAATCACTACTTCGCGCAATAGGTTAGTGCACAAGGATTCCTAGCAGCCGATCGACAAGTACAAAAGATCGTATGAGGTGGTCTCGAGCAGAGCGCAATCGTCCGCATGTTCACTACATTAAATATATGATGCTGCAAGCCACGCGTGTGATCAATCGTACATGATGTCACAAAGGGCTGAAGCTTCGTTGTACCCACGCAGCCATTGCGTGGACATCCAGATGACTAGACGTGCCTATCAGTCGGCAGATGCACCGGATAACAAGAATCAAAGTGGGTCAGAGCATCGGGCGTTATCGCCATGTACTGATCATATGGCGGCACCTCGTAGCTCATGGAAGATTCAGTTGTGCCCACCACCGGTTGACCTTTCGTTGCTTATCAAGACACAAAAGGCTGACATGTCGTCTTACACACCAATGCGAGCCGAGTTTATAGAAAGCGAGACGCTTTGATTCCGTGAGCCACAAGACGAAACAAGCTCAACTTTCTTCTGCGATATCCTCAGCGCTGCTATCGTGTTTCAGCATCTGTCGTTTGTTCATGACAGACATCGCAGTAGAATAACGGCACACACACACACACTGGTGGTATCCAAACCAGCATCTCTGCAGGTCTACCGAGCTCTGGCTGTCGTGGTGTAACTTGTGCCTTCGATGCCTTACTCAAACAGAAAACGAACCCGTGAAAGTCACGCGTACCTCTACAGGTGGCAATGACAAGTACGTATCGCCACGACCGTCGTTTGAGCAATGGCTGTATCACAAAGGAGATCCATATCTACACAACTACGTTCGTCTTTGACGACTACATACTCCACGCGATCGTTCTACGCAACGTCTAGACGGACCATCGTCTCGCACCCAGCAACGATGGCCTCGAACGACCCCTTACACGCAGTCTCACTCTATACAGTGCTGACCTCGACCCAGCCGTTGTACAAGTGCTCTGTCGCGAGACACTTGCGATTCGTGCAATGTTCCTCCTGTGGTCCTCTGCGCACGGGGCGTGCTACACGTCGATCGTCCCGGAAGTAAACTCGATCCACTGCGGAGCGTCTCAATCGACGACCTTTTCTCCGCGTAGCGACGACACCTTCTCAGAACAGAAATGGATGGGTCGATGAACCACATGGGGCGCATTGGTCTCAGTGCATGTGGTTTCTCAGCCTTGTCGACTTGTTGTGTCTAATTCGTCCTGTCGTGTGCTACGACGCAGTAGTGCTGATGCAAGAAGAGAGTGCCTTTCAGGTCAGCCACACGCGCGGGCGCGTTCACAGCGCGCGAGAACACTGTCGCATGCATCTGCTCCAGACTGCAAGTAGAAAGCAGTGTCGAGAGTGCTTTTCTGCCGATTCCAAACGAGCAGAAGCGATCGCTCGAAAGCGGCGGTCCCGGGCAGAGAGTCGTCGCAAGTGCCGTCTGTTCGCGCGTGCGCACGAGAGAGAGGCAGCAGTGTGTCCCAAGACCCCTTTGCCCATCCTGCCCGCTCGAAATTTCCAGGCGACTTCAAGTGCGCTTTTCCATGTGTGAGTGTGTGTGCGAGAGCAGAGCATACTCTGAGGATTCTGCAGAGGCGCTGGCGAAGGCTAAAACACGCAGAGCGTTTCGCAGACAACAAGGGCAGAGGCGGAGGTCCGTTTGCAGGTGCACTCTCCGCTCGCTGATCTGTTGCAGCCGAGTCCATGAGCGTTTTCGCTGCCTTCTGTTCCCTGGAAAAGAGCCGCTGGTTTCTGGCTCAATGACCACAGCCCGTGATCCCCTTCCTCGCTCCCAATGTCCCACGACGGGACCTGGTCGTATGGTGTGTGTCTGTCTGCCCAGCAGAAGATGCCGCGCAGACGACCAGAGGGAAACGCGTCAGGTTGGACCAGACGACGACCAGGAGCAGAGGGGGAGGCTCGTGCACGCAGAGGGTTCCTACTGAAACCCAGAGAGAAACGATCGGCAGGCGCAGGTCGTAAACATCGACTCTTTTTTTGTCTCGCCTCGGGACGACGACCACTCGATACACGACGACGTCCTGACGGTCCAGACACAACAAGTCGACAGGGCTGGAAACCATGTGCACTGAACCCGATGGATTCGCCCTGTTCTTGATCGTCGTGTAAAAGCCGTAATGACACCATGTCAAGTGCACAGCCACACTGCCATGTTGCACTCAGATACCGCGAAAGGTGCATCGAGAGGGATACTAAAAGCAGAAGAGGGACAGATGACCATTTCTTCATTCCTTTATGCCCAGAGAACGTGTCGTCGAGCCGCTGTTCCCCATCCCAAGCAAGTTCCTGTCCGGTCCTTACGTCTCCATATGACTCTCAGTCTTGTCGGGGCGACAGCGTCTCGCAGAGCCAGCGGAACTATGTATAGGCGAGCGCACACCACCGACCCACCCGACGCCGACGACCTGTCAATCACGAATCTGCGTCCTCGTGCTCAAGTTGTCTGGACCTTTTCGCGCTTTTCGCTTCTCACCTGCCACTTCCTGCCCGAGCGTGTGTGAATAAAACCAAAGTCCCGTTCACAATGCGCTTCCACTCGTCCCTCGTGCTGCCGCTTGCGGTCTTTGCTGCCTGTTGCAGCGCCGATTCAACGGCCGAGCGCCGCCTCCGGTCGCAAGACGCCGGTGAGGACGCTGGAACGCCTCCGAAGATGGACATTTCCGTGCTGAGTAATGTGCCCGAAGATCAGCTGGAAAAGCAAATTCGCAAGTTCGTCAGCAAAGTGCCGTTGCCCGAGGGCATTACTGAGGAGCAGATGGTCAAACTCACGCTCAATGCGCTGGAGAGGGCGAAAGAGGACGGGAGCTTTGCCGAAGAGCTGCAGCATAAGGCAGAGGAAGTGCAGAAAAAGATGGAGCAGGCGAAGAAGAGGAAGCGACAGGAGGAGGACGGCGGCGACGAGGAAGACGAGGGCAAGGAGGACGAAAAGAGCGCGAAGAAACCAAAGGTCGAGGAGGAGGACGAGAAAGAATAGGAAGGCGACTTGGACTAGGAGAGCACAAGACAGGAGCGCGTAGTTGACAGCACCATACGTGGCCGCCAAGTTGGTCTTCAGCTCACTCTACTTCTCATTATCTCTTGCTCTCTCTCTCTCTATTGGGGCCGACTGACTGAGCGAGCGCACTCAGCTGTCCATTGTGTAAGTAGCTATCACTTTTTTTTCCTCGAAACAACTAAAACGAAAACAAAAAACTCTGCTTGAACTTTACTTTTGTTTAGTCGCTCGCAAAAATGAAGCGCACCACAGTCAGTATTGCACTTTTAGGAGGGGGAAGCAGCGACTGCTGCTCGCACATTTGCGGCCTTCTCCAAATGAGCCTTTCAACACTGTCCTGTTCTCTGTAGCAAAGACTCGCGAGCACAATGGTCATTGGCAGGAGACTTATCTACACGGCGTCTATGTTTCGACTGGACAGCCTGATCGCCTCTCGAAGCAGCAGCAGCACCAACAACCCGTACAAAAGGTGCCGGCTTTTGTGTTGGGTAGTGCTGGCTTGATGATTTGGGTCATCACGATAGCGAAGGCATACAATCAAATTGTGCTCGATAAACAACAGGTGCCTGCACTGAGTGAGTTGATAACACAGTCGGTCGAGTCCACGACAATTCGTACATTGTTTAGCAGCTTGAGTTTGCATGGGGATAAGTAGGAGACCTTATCTTTACGCACGTTGCACACATTCGCTGCCAATGCAGGAACACAAACCTGTTTGTACATATTGTTTATCGACATGATTAGTGGACGTGTAGTTGCCTGAATAGCGGGTCAGACGCTAGCATACCCGACACGTTTGTGTCTCCATCCGAGCGGACGTGGTTGTTGCCGACTTTGAAATGCCTGGCAAATACGCACTGAGAACGATGATACGTTCTTCAATCGGTGTCTGGACAGCAATGTGCGAGATTGGACTATTGTACCAAGTCGCGCGCCACTTATCTGATGATGTGGATACTACGTTAGCGCGCGGCCTCCATGTATACCTTTGCGCGAGAAACACTGAACCCGTTGACAATTGTCTGCACGTTCCTATTTGCGTACAGTGTTCCTACTACTGAATGGACAAGACGTATGAGTGTAGCTCCGCTTGGCGGTTGCTGCAGCATGTCATTACGACATTCGCTTGTGCGTTGGCCACGACATAGATACGCCTCGTAAAACTCTTTTCGCTCGGTCACCCGAGTCGTGGTTTGGTGGAGAAGTAGGAGAAACGAAGGTTTGTGTGGGTAGTCACTTCCTTGGCCCGTCGTTTGGCAGTACAATGCTCCGAGTTGCACAAGGAGGTACTTGTCGCTGCGTAAGCGTATCTTAACCATCGATATGTAAAGTAAGCACACGCCGCCCAAAGTCAGCTCGTAGAACCTAGTGAGTATCATACCTGACAAACCCTGCGTGTACAAGTAAGTAGCAGCATCTTTTGTCCCGATAAACGTGCGTTGCGCACATCTGATCACAGCTCAGACGGTGTGGCTGTACATTGTAGCTAAACTTGCAATGAAGAGGAATGTTGGCGCTGTCCAAGCATATATGCCATCGATTGCGGGCAGATGCTTGACACAGTCACAGTCAAAGGTAAGCTCCTGCATCATAGTGCTTCGTTAAAAGCTGTCATCCTTGCGACAAGAATCGATTTTACGCCATGTCAGATGTTTATGAGTCTGTGTGTCGTGCAAATAGAAGAGCAAAAGGCCTGACGTATAATGTTATCGCTTGTACTGTAAGATCTAGTGACAGATGACACGGAAACGTTGAGGAAGCAAAAAATGTTTTTGATGCGCTTGCTTTTCGATGGAAAAAAATAAATGAGCGCTGGACCTAATGGGCTAGCGTAGGCAATTAATCTCATGCTCATGTACGACGAACTTATTGTACAGCGCTTCGATATGCGCACTCGTCCTGTGGGATGCAGTTTATCACTTGGCAGGCATCGTCGACCCGCCCCAGCGACTTTGACAAGTAACATACTAGCGTGGACCAGCTACCGAGATCGGCAGTATGCTAAATCGTATCATTGAACAACTTCATATAATAATAAGGGATACTTACGCGTGCATTGAAATCGTCAGCAGGCTTGCCTCGATGTCAGGCAACTCCTTGTATCGCCAGGCAGCTCCATGTGTTGCCAGGATGCACTGTGGCTGTGTTTGTGTGGCACGACAGTTACACGCCTTACGTAATACTGACGCAAAACAGCGCATGCTGCCTCACCTACGCACCACTTGTCCTTCTGCCTCTCCAACTTTCAGCTGTACTTGACTAGTCTCTCAGCTTAGCGCTTTGCGGAAGCTCTCGTGACAAACAAAGACTGGTGGACGCGACAGCAATTTTCTGCGCCCACACTTTGGAAAATTGATTTGGCTCTTTAGAAATGTAGCGCAATTGTTTCAGCAGTTCGTGCTTCATACCAAGTCATCATTTTGTCCTAAAGTATGCGAACGTAGCGTGATGCGTCTTCTAGCAAAAGCTTGGGAGCTGAGCAATAGATTGTTTACCGACACATCATCGATACGAAAAACAGAAAATACCATGTTCGACCGGATGATCTTGTTATCAAGTATACCCACTCTATTTCCAACAACGGTGACTCGCGTCCGTATCAATGTGCATATTTGTAAATGGAATACTGGCGAAAGTGAAGGTAGATCGTACCACCAAAGGCCACACTTTTCCGTTTTTGTCAGAAAGAGCATACAGACAATACACGTTAATCTAGACCTCTATGCGATTGTACGTGTACCGTACGACATCGCCTGATCATGGCGTCTACTCGAGGTGGACCGTACTACTTACGCGTCGATAATGCCCGTACTGTTTTCTCGTCGACAAGGTTGTACACCAGAAGCCCTCGCAGATTCACTACCGGTATATTCAGCATTTGTCGAAATGATTCTTGCTCTGTGCTTATCTTGTTACACAGAATCTAAATGCATACTTGTACCTATGTGAGACTACGAGTGCTCTTCTGACAAAAGACCAGACCCTCGTGAAAACGACAGAGTCTCCCATTATTCTGCTTCCAAGCACGTTCACAAAGTTGTAGCGTCCACTCCGATGCTCGTAAGCAGATCTTCAGCTTGCGTCAGTACTACAAGTTCAGCGCTGTCTTCAGGTGTTCCGTCGTGCAGCTTGGAATCCCTCTCCAGTGTCTTTAACTGAGATATACAAGCACGTGCTTCCGTCAGCATTGCCTCGTCGTCCATCAGCCCACACCGAACGGCTGTTTCCAAAGCGCCTCGCAGTGTTCCAACACGAAAACCACGTGCTGCTCCTTGCGCATAACCAGCGTCAAACCCTTCTTGCAACGTGATCTCCTTACCGAGCTCGAGACCGTCTTGAATACCCATCTAATATTGCGAAAAGAACAGAGACGTCATCAGTGAGTCCAATACAATACAATAAGGTTTAAAGTGTGACATAAATTATGGTATTTCGAGCTGAGTTGCGTCCGATAGGACTAAAAGAGGCGCTTACGGTCTTCATGCGACGCTCAAGTGCTGCGCTTTCCTGCGTCAACAGCGCCTCTTGATCGCCACTGTTGTCGCTCAGAAAGTCCTGGAAGCCGTCGTCCGAGTCGCTACGGCTATCGAGCGGCACTGCCATTGCTAAAAGGTACTGTTTAGTGCTACTGCAGGTCACTGAAGCAATGTGCGCTGCACGGACCGTTACTATCGCAACCTTTTGGCGATACTTTTTACAAATTAACACAAGCCTTGTGTCTTGAATTTGTATGGAAACTCGAGACTAACTCGTTGTAGGACCAATTTGATACCAGAAAAAACAAAATGCTGCAAATAAAACTCCACCGTTTTTAGCGAAAGAATAGACAGACTCGCTGTGTACCTCATGTCCCCAAACATTTGCGTTCTCGACAGCATTGCTGATTGTCATTGTCGACAAGACGGATACCTCACGCCCTCGTTCGCGTGCTTGCAGCGAGCAAAACTCTCTTGTGACGATCGGTGAATATGCAATATAAGCCTGGATGTTATTCCGCGGTGGCTGAATTGAAATGCGTGTCCATATACGTCAACGCGTGCAAACAAAGTTTTGGTCAGCTCATGGTTGCAAGCCCAGCATGTCTCCATGTCGCAACGACACAAGTTGGTGTCCAAGCAGCTTCAGCATACATAGCAGCAAATTGCGCACGCCGAGGTAGCAAGCGAAAAGTATCGACAGTGTGTATCCGTAGAGGCGAACTCAAGCTCATCGACATCAAATATGCAGCTGCGATCCGCATAAGCCGATAGCACCGATTACGCTGGTACGACAACGCGGATGGACGCACACGATGACAGCAAATGCAAACTTTCGCGCATACCGATATCTCATGCAGTAAGAAGTCGAGCACACTCGCTCACTGCTCGGGCATGACGTCATGGACGGTGACCGAGTTCGGTAGTAAGCGTTTGTTCGATTACAAGGACTGCTATTTCACCATCCACTGTAACAGAGAAGGCGCTTGGCATACCTGAAGCAACGACACCAACGCAGGCCGTTGGCACTCCACATTCTTGGATGCGATGGAAGTTGCGGATCGCGGACTTAAGCTGGCGGAGCTGATGATATCGATATAGCACTAGACGCACAATGCCAGCACACTCGTTCACTGCTCTAGAACCTGAGAATTAGCAGCAGTTTAGAAACAGCGGCTATACCAGCGCTAGTCAGCACGGAGATAAGTTTGCTCTCGTAAATGCGCCAGCGCCCACAGAGACGCCGAGGTGCAAACGACGACGTCTACATGGCTGTCGTGCACAGAGCTAGCGCACCAGCTCCACCCCTTCTTCAACATCGTACGCTATATTACTTGCCGTGAAGATGTCGTCGACGACCCAAGACACGGCAACCAAGGTAGCACTAGCAGGGGACTGCTTGCCCACTTAGTGTTGCTCCTACATCTTCCTACGTGCCTACATTGGTTTGTCTAGCAATCGCCGCTCGCCGCGAAACTACAAGATTGCTCGAGACCAGAGAACGTTCGGAACTATCAGGGTTTCGAAATGCTGTCAATAAAGCCACACCACATGACAAATGTTTAGGTACTTGGCAAGTAAGTTTCTCCTCAGCAATGGCCTCACGTTGGTAGCGCTTTGTTTGTGTTGTACATTTCGAACAGCAAGATCAGTTGCCATACGTATCGTTCATCAGATTGAACCTGCCTAATCATCACAGCTTTTGCTGTCCAGACCTTTTACGTGCATCCTGTTCATCTTTCGTTGCCGCCCTTTTACTAGCTGCATACTTTGCTGCTACCTCAATCTCGTGTCTTGCACTCGTATCTGCTCTTATAGCTGGCCCTGTCAAACAGGCTAAACGCGCTCACCTCTTCCATTAGGAAACAATTGCTCCGACCACGTGGTCATTGAAGTCATCTACTTGATCGCGAGCACAAATCCTTCAGCTTTGCACTTGGTCACACGATATGTCCTCTCATAGTTTTCCATGTGGCCGCCTAAGGGTGTCAAGGCAGCAGAACGACAAAGCTTGAGCGAACAGGATCGTGTCATGGCAGATGAATGAGGCGAGGGCCACACCTCAGCTATCTCTGCAGCAAGAAGTGCTTCCGAAAACAGTCGAATCCCTCAAAATGCTCAATCAGTACTCCTGGCCGCTCGTATTCGAACGATGTGGTAGACAACAACCTATGCGGCACCATCTCATCATTCTTGGACTTAAACTGCATCCACTGTATCTACTTGCTTAGCGGACGCTGCAAGCTCGTTGACCTCTATCCACACGCGTGTCTTTACCATTTCTTACAACCCATTCACAGCAGTTTCGCTGCATTCTACCGCCTTATAACAGTGCTTTAGCGACGCGCGGGGAGTGTGTGCGTCACACAAAACGACGGAAGCACGTAGTATAGAGGACGCTATTTTAGCTCACAGGACAGGACATGAAGGTGGCAGCGCCACGTGCAGGCTCCACCAGTCACGTGTGGGGCTACGTAATCGTGTTACTCGCGGCCCTGGTCTTTATTGCATCCATGTACGATTGCTGCCCGCAGCTAAATGAACCTCTTCCGTCCAATATGATTTCTTCTTCTCCATTTACAAACAACTTCTCTCTCACACCTTCTTGTCGATGATCACTGATAGGTATGTCATGATCTTCTCGAAACTGCTGCTACTTTTTCTTCCAGAGACCTCTGCCACAGCTGAAGCGACAGATCAAATGGCCATCAAAAGCTCTGAAGACCAACAAGTGAGCGTCAGTCTCTTGCGCGCTCTCGAGAGCGACGTGTACTACTGCTACTTGGTGCCCCTCACGATCCCTGTGACCATCTTGACGTGCTACGCCAACTGGGTCGGCCTCAAGTTCTTCCGCCACAACTGAAACTCTGCAGTCAGCTGCACGTGTGGCAAAGTCCAGCGGTCAAACAAGTTGCGAGTCGCAGCGTCAACTGTATCATGAAATCTTTCGCGTCCGTCCGTCACCTCTCGACATCCTCTTCCACCTCTTCACTCTCGTTCCGCAGCTCACAACTTGACGGGCACGACGCAGTTACAGTCGGTGTCACTGCCTCCGACTTCTGCTTCTCCGTCTCACGTACCCTACGTGCCAGCAGCTTGAGAAACGCAGCCTGCTTTGGGTTCGCCCGCACACTCGCTAGCGTCCAGCCGCCCTTGTTGCCCGCAGTCGACAGCGCCTTTGTCCGCTTCACGGCGGCTTGAGAGAGCTTCACGTAGCGGTTGAAAGCGCCGCTGTGTTCGGGGAACTTAGCGACACACGCGCCGATTTCGCTCGGAAACAGATTAAAGCCCACGATCACGCGCTTCACGGACACCTTCGCGTCTTTCACAGATGACAATGACGTCGGCAGTGAACGCACGCGACCGCCAAAGTGAGGCAGCTCGCCATCACACACGATCCCTCGACGATACACGTACGGGACACGTTCCCATCCAGGTTCAGTCTGGCTCAGCTCCTCCAGCTCATCCGTTGTCAGTCGCGTTGACCGCTTGCGCGTCTTGTGGCCGTACTTTTCATAGTGGTCTAGACCTTTGACATTCACGTACAGACTTCCGCCTTCGAGTACACCCGTCTCCCGCTGCCCCTCTTCGACCAGTTCCTCGTCAGTACAAGTAGCGCCACTCTTACTACTACTACTACTACTGCTACTTCGCAGTGGACTCACGTGCAACGTAGCGCCATAGATGGGCGGAAAGAGCACATTGGTCTCGTATCGGACCTGCTCGGCATAGTCCACGTGGTACTCCGTCTCATCGTCGCAATCGGAGGCAATGACCCACACGGCCACTCCGTGCTCACTGGTTTCGTTGATGTACAGGGGCCAGTGGACAACGCCAGGATCTAGAAGGCGGGCACAGGACAAGAATTCAAGCATTGTGATCGACTATTTCGCTCGGCATGACAATCTTGTTATTCTTTTCCGACGCGCACGTCTCTACAAACGATGACAATATGCAGCTACACACTCGTGTCGGGCAAATCTGTATCGTGCTTGACAGGATGACTGGGAAACAAGTGTGGATACGCCGTCGCGCTCAAGCTGCTGATGAGCCTACGTCATGTAGAGTGCTAGGTTGCAAAGGTACAGTAGTGCACCATTGCAACCTAGCACTGCAAAAGTGCGTACAAACAGGAGATGCTACGGTAACGAGACAAACAGAAGATGCTAAGGTTAAGAAGCCACTGTTTTCACCGCAGCTGTCTACTTATATCTAACAGTTTCTCGGCGCATGTAAATTCTTATTACTAGGTCACTTTTCTGTTAAATGAATTGCTCAGCCTCGAGCGTATATGGATACTGATAGCTCGAGCTTTGGTAGACGAAGGCACCGCGGAACGCACTCAGTAAACTGCATTAACAAGATGAGGCGGAGTCCGGATTACGCGTGTCGAGGCTATTGCATTTTGGAATTCAAAATGAGATTAAACTTGAGATCACGTACGTGCTCATACCTTGTCCTAAAATCTTAAACGCATCTCGTGCATGTAAATTTTAATACACGATTATTCAATTCTCTCTATACGAAGTGCATGATTACATGTATGATAAATTAGCTCAAGGATATACGTGGCATCTCTATCACTGATTATTGCAACAAACAAGTAGATGCGTGCAGAAATTGGCATGCTTATGATACAACAAAAAAGCTTGATTGGAAGACATTCATTACAATAATTCGTCTGATGTCAAAGCATTTATTATATTAATATTAGCTTTTCTATCATAGCTGTCAACGTTGAGGAACGTGATGTATGCAAGAAGAACATGTATAGATTCAGTGCGTTATCGAGAAGTGGTGGGGCGTGCCGAAAATTGCTTTGAAACATCAAAAGTAGCACCACCATCACCACCCTATCTTATAAGCACCCATCATATAAGTTCAAGTCTCGAAGTAATGAAGTTTTTCTTCATAGGTAGCAGATATCCGTAAGCATTGTCGTATTTGGAGTGGCCGGACGGATATTGTATCTGTGTTTAATCAAGTGTGGGATATACACTTAGATACAGAAGATGCCACACTTAATTCGATACTTCCTGGTAGTTCCGTATCAAGTGTGGCATCTTTGATGCCCAAGTCATAGTATCCTGCTCCATGGATGTCGGTGATCCACCGAAAGAGGTGGAGTCTGTCCACGATACAACTGATTGTAGCACTGTCTTCTCGGAGTGGTTTCTCTTCTCGGATCATAATCATACTGCGAATTTGACTGCCCTTGTCCTCCAGAAACTTGAAACAATTCTTGATCGCTTAGTATAGCTGCTTGTTGATACACTTGTCCAGTTCGCGACATAGAATCATTGACACTCGCAGAAAACCTTTATGAATGGCTTTGAAAAGAAGGGTATGAGTGGCCTGTTGAACATCATGGATACAAATAAATTAGACAAATACCTTAAAGATGCCAATACCACCTACCTGTGACGCCTGTTGCCAGGCTTGATTGTTTGCTGCAATAATTTGTTGAGCGCAGCGAAATTTGTTCCCCCTCCAGAAATCTGAAACCAGTATCTATATAAGTCGCGAAAGGATCAAATGAAGGTAAACAGTAAGCTTTGCAGCACGTACCTGGCTCTAACCTGTATAACGTCAGTGCATTTCCATTGGCTCGAACCTGTCTTACGTCCGTGCAGCACCTTAGTCCAAACTTTTTTTACGTCAGTGAAGAACCTTAGATCAAACTTGTTTTATGTCAGTGCAGTAGGCGGCTCCGAAGTTCTTGGTGTATATTTTCAGACGCTAAGGCGCAACGTTTAGCAATAGTGTGGGGGAGAGGACTGTCGTCTTGAAATATATGATACGTTCGTATTGATCGCAAGACGCGATGCTATGTACCGGTAACGTTTTGTCATCTGTCAAGACGAACACAAATTACGACATATCAACAACTGATCACACTCTACCCTATCTATAAGAGACACCTTTTAGCCCATTTTTTTCAGCGTGTCTTATAAAAAGTCTTATATAGAGAATATGAAAGGAAGAAGTTGCATGATATATTTTTATAGCGTGATCGCTAATTATAATGGAATGTAACGTCTTTCTATTATATGAAGTCTCTAATGACGAGCTGTTTTGCCCTAGCGTTCTAGTTCTTGCGAATACCGACGACATCTTATCCAGATCTGATTGTATGATTCGCGTGTCCTCATCTGAGCGCTTGAAGTACGAACGCAAAAGCAGTCAGCACTATAATTCTTCATTTAACTAACAGGCGCTTGATCTTCGTCGCTTTCGACTTCCGCGGGCTCTACTTCTGCTTCCATCAGAGCTTCTTGTTCTTTGGTTATTTGCTCGTGGTCCTCGAATTCGACATAGTCATCCACACTAGCGTTTACACCAAGCTTTTGAAACATAACAACCAGATCGCAGCAGTTTTGTTAATAGACGAGTCTGGACTGTCGACAGTCGTTTTATGCACGCAAATAAGCAACCTGTGGCGCTTCGATGATCTCACTCTTGATCCAGCAACTTAAAATGACCCCCCCGCTAATACTGATCCAGATCTCAGAAGGAAACTCAATGACTTCTAGGACATTATGTCTGCGTTCCATGTTTGCGTCGATCAGATCCATGCGCCATCGCATATAAAGTTTCTTGTAGCGGTCTTTAAACGATCGGATGATACCTATATAACATATATGTAAGTAAGGAGATTAATGTAGATTTAAGACACACATATTTAAATATGAGATAAATGCGTGCTACATCGAGCGGCTGGATAGTGGAAGTCATGCTAGGCGAAAAATACCAAATTGACGTTATTGGGTTCTTGTCGGACCTTGTGAAGTGAAGCATTATCGAGAAGTAGCAGGACTTTGCGACCATGCATTCGTAGATTAAATTAATACATCCACGTATCAAAGACAATTGCATTCATCCAGAAGTATGAGTTCGCAGCGTTCACGATGCCACGCTTCTCGATCTATTCACCCTCCAATCACCTTGTCTTTTAAAATTTCCGATGATCAGGTGCTCCGGCTTTTCAGATCCACTTGCGTTGCAGCACAGAGCAACTGTTACGCGAGAATTTACGCTCTTCTTTCCGTTGTTATGAACCGTGGATTGGGTTTTGTTCGGTATAAATTCGAAGTAATGCTGTCTCATCAATTTTCATATATCACTCGGCGAATTTTTGTTCACTCAGAAATCGAATCTCATACTTTGCTGCTTGCACATACTCGATAAATAAGCTCCCGCTCTCGCCTGTCAACGCGCGGCTTTTGATGTTGTTCCGCTTCTTGAAAATCTGGAGTCAGCCTTTGGAAAGCTTGAGATCGTGATCTTTGATATCATGGCTCACTTGTAGTCGGTCTGCTTTCTCTAGTACCATTCTTCTAATAAATCGTCACTCTCGCGCTCGAGAACGAATTCTAGCAGCTCCTTCTCAAGGTCAGGATGATTTACATGTCGTTTATTTTTTACATTAGGGTAAATGACCTAATAGGTCAATTTATTTCATGGCCCTGAGCTGATGCGCCGTTGATTTACTAATGATGTGCTGGATCTGTAACGGGTTTAGCCCGTTACTAAAGAAAGGATATCTTTGTATCAATTTTTGAACATTATCTATTTAGATCGTGTTAGATTGACTTTACTCGTAAGGAGCAGGGTTGAAGGAGTATTACCCCCGAGGGTAATATTTCTTTGATGGGTTGCTCAACATGATGGCTGATGTTCACGGTACATTAACCGGATTAACCACCAATCGCTACTGAACGCGCCAATAGTGGTGAGCGGGAAGCCCATGTAGGAGATTGTAGTTTAATGTAGTTAGCTCAGGACAAAAGATGGGTTATCAAGAAACATAACTATATCAAACACAATTGTAATTTTTTCCATAGACAGAACTTTCGAGTTCAGCCTACTTCGCTGCTTATTCTCACGCCACATGTACGTGACGTCGGTTGCACATAACCTTGCGTCGAATTGACACGAGGCGTGCCCCGTTACACCTGGCAGCACTTTGCAGTCTGTGCAGCGTCCACAACTACCTTACCTGACATGAACATGTTGGAAGAGGAGTAGATCTTTAAAGCCACGCTTGAGGGCTTCAACCATTTGAGAGAAAGATAATGGAAAGCAATGGGACGAATGAGTTCTTCCGTCGAAGAAACTGCCATTAGCGCCATGTTGGATTCCCTTGACAGGGATTAACAACATGCCGCTATAGCCAAGTTCATTCAAAATGTACATGTCGCCGAAAGGGAGAAAGTAGCCTTGCTTCACCAGCAAGGCTATCAACAGGCCGAGCAGGTGAGATAAATTGGTGCTTAACAGACAGAGCTGTTGAGACAGCAGGAATTCCATACTGCTTTGGGCGAGACGGCACACACGCGTCGTCCCGAAATCTTGAAGATTAATGTCTCCAAGTACAGAGGAGTCGAGGACGGCTCCCTGTTTTTATGGTTCGTCGAACTAGACAGATCCATAAAGGCACGTCGTATCGACGATGAGCAAATTAAAGTCACATTTGATCAAGCCCACTTGGTAGGACGTGCCAAGACTTATGCGTTATAGATCGAGATGCGCGACATGTATGCTTTAACTCGCTAGAAACCTGTAGGATCCAGCTCAATCAATTGTTTGAAACGCCTGGAGATGAATTCAGGGCTCGATCAGAGCGACTGAAAATCAAACAGATTAAGCGTGATGTGTGCGCTTGCGCTCAGCATATACGACTCCTCTTGAGTAGTATAACTGCTGACCCTGTACATGAACACACGCTGATTACTATGTTCGTTGAAGGCTCGCAGATGGTCCCGTCAGGAACCACCCGTCCCGCTTAGAGTTGGATACGCTTGAACAAGCAATATCAGCTGCGGAATGGGAGGACTCTAGCATGAGGAAGAATCATGATATATCTAGCTCTTATCGTCACAAAGACGAAAAGAAATTGGAGGTACAAAAACAATAACCTCTGCACTTTTGAAAGTGAAAGGTCTTGTCTCTTTGAACAACAAGCTATAGCAGAAGTTCAATAACTGTCAGAAGCTAGAAAAAATGCTTACGAGTGTAATGCCCCACTTCCAGTATCAAAAATAATTGAGCGAAATGATCGGTCATCTGTCAAAAAGGGCAATGGTCGTAGTTCCAATGCTGTTGCGAAACCGCAACAGCGAAGTGGACAATTAAAAATGGACGGGTTCAGTAGGGGCGGAGTGCCCTATTAATCCAGCAATCTCAAGAGAATTACAGATATCTTGACGAAATTTGCTCCTGATGCACAATCGTTGTGTGTCTCTGCACCTGGTGATAAAGTGACACTCATTTATTTGAAGTTGCAAGTGACAAAAAATTTGTTAGTTCGTCGTCTAGTTGACTGTAGGGCGTTGAACAGATTTGTTTCTCGCCAGTCAACAGAAGATCGTGGGCATAAGTTTGCTAAGCGCAACGTAACTCTAACGATGATGACGGTACGCCTTGCCCAGGCGCATAGATATATGAAGTAGAAATCTACTACACGATAGAGGGAGAACTGCACGATGGCACATTTATCGTACTGGATCCGGATGACAAATTTGATGTCATCCTGGGATTACCTTGGCTCAGAACGTACGAGTTAAGAGAGAGATGGCAGCATTGATGCGTAACGGTATTTGCCGATTCTTCATCAGATGGCCATCTGATGAACATCTTGGAGCGTCCACAAGCGTGTGGATGTACTGCGAGTGATTGAGATGACCTTATTTGCGGTACGGTCGTTAGCACGACTGCACAAGACCTCAGTGTATCTGATCACTACACTGTGGACCAAGCTCCCGGCGGCTGTACAGAAGTACATGCAGCGTCGAAGGTCCAACACTCAAATAAGTTGAGTGGACCGGGACATGGATGTATGACTAGCGGGAAACATCCTAGAAAGAAGAAACCTGTTGCCACCAAAGGGCGACACGGTCATCTTAGGTCGAATGGAGAGTCTGCCGTAGAGGATCAGCTTCTGACTGAGGTTGCACAGCCACAGTCAGAAGACGCCGAGGGAATACAACCACACGTTCTAGAGAAAGGAACTCCTCAAGCGTTTCATGCTGAGGGATTAGGTCTTCAGCAACCTGCGGAAAGAAGTTCCCAGGAAGAAACCGAGACGTTGAACGTCTTGTTGAATGACGGATCGAGTGCAGGCGGTTACACACTTGATCTGATTGTGCCTTTAAAATTAACTTCAGAGATTACTCAAATGACACGCTTGAACCCAAACGGTTCCTGCGTGATATGCTCTGCGTACTCGTCACAGAGTATGAGTATGTGGCCGATATTCGGTCGGCAACTGTATTTGACGAGAACAAACGGGTTTTTAGCAGCTCATAGATGGACGAAAGTGTCCTCGATGAGAAGACTCGGATTGAGCGATACACGTATCATTTCTAGGAGTAGCGTAAAGTAAACCCTTTGTACAAGAATTGAATATATTTTTGGGAAGTATTTTATGAATTAGTACCAAGCGAGCAAAAAATAAAAGGGACCCAACCTAAGATCGAGATCAAACTGGGTTCGAAGTACTGTGTCATGGAGCAGTGTCCACTGCGTCGTGAACAAAAACTAGCGATCGACAAGTTCTTTGCCGATTGCTTTGCATCGGGACATGTGATGGAATTAACTTTCCATTTCAGCTCTTCAAACCTATATGTGCGAAAGGCCACATAAGGATGGCGGAAAGTGCATCGTTCAACAAATTGAATTCTGCAACGCTACCGGTTCAGACACCGATACCGAGGATGGACGTAATCATAGATGGTATGTCTAAGAGTACCATATTCTCGTACATGGATTTGATAGATGGATTCTATCAGAGCCTCATGCGTGAACGGGAAATCCTGTACACAGTAGTGACCACCCCAAGTGGTATGCTATGGGATTGGCTAGTGATGCCATAGGGGCTGAGTAATGTCACCGTAACAATCAGCAGATGTGTTAGATCTGTTGAGACTAGTGCGGGACCTCGCACCAAAATAGATAGACGATGTGTTCGTCCATAGCCTGGCTATTGACGATGAGACGGACTAAAAGTTCATAGAACACACGCTCATCCAGTTCTTCAAATCATGCGAAAGCATAAGTTGTAGGCAAATCTCAAGAAGGGAAATGTTTGCGGCTAGCGAAACAACACTTTTTGTGTGGATCGAGGGTAATTGTGCCGTACGCCCTGATCCAGAAACGATCCAGGCGATCACCGACTGGCCTGTTCCAGTCGATGTCAAGAGACTTTGTAAGCTCCTTAGTCTAGCGGCATAGTTGCGCGAGTACTCGCGCTAAAACGCCGGGATAACTGTGCATTTTTCTTGCTTGCTCAAGAAAAATGTGAAGTGTTTATGGAACGCTGACTGTCAGCGTTCCTTTGAAGTTATTTAGCAGAGCTTGATGCAATCGCTTATCTTGGCGAGTGCAAATCAGGGCAGACCATTCCATGTGGTTTGCGACGCCAGCGATTTCGCGATCGACTGTGCGCTATCTCAATTGAACATAGATGACTTAGAGCGCGTCATCTGTTATCAATCGCGCCAGCTGCAACCAGCTGAGCGTAATCATCCAGTGCATGACAAGGAACTTCTTGCCATGAAGTACGCACTGGTTAAATTCTGCGTCTATCTCTTGGACAATTGACCGTGCATCGTCTATACGGACCATGCGTCACTACGCACGGCCGTAAACAGTCCGCAATCCTCGCAACGAATGGCGAGATGACTGTCTATCGTCGCGGAGTACAACTTTTCCGTCGATTATGAACTAGGACAACTCAATGTCGTCGCTGATGTGCTGTCGCGCCGACCCGATATCAAGCCGAGCGCGCAATCCAACAGTGAGGACAAGCTCACTGTTGCGACACGTACGGTCAATGTCCCGTCATTAACATTACTTGACGACGTGAGAAAAGCCTACGCGGACGTGGGGTCTTTCTGTGCTTGATAAAACATTTGGTGAATTTACCTCGCAAATCTGTGAAAGATTTTTCGGCTTTTTATTAAATCTATAAGGATCGGTACACAACTCGCAACGAATTTCTATACCATACTGCCGTTGCTGGCATAACATCCCGTGTCGTGCCTCACTCTTAACAATTTGCGTGTACGCATCATGTACGAGTGCCACGATGCCACAAAAGGCTGCCCTCAGTAATGAGAAAAGACTCACCTTACGGTAAGTCTTGACTATTACCTGCCCCGCTAATAACAGTTTGTATAAGTACATGTGCGCTTGCAAGGTTCGTCAACGGTTAAAGCCTATTCCTACTTTTCTTGCGCCTTTACATCCTTTAACTGTCCCGGAAGAGTGCCAACATTCGGCTCCAATGGACTTCGTCTTCGGTTTCCCCGAAGCCACCACAAAAATATCGAAATTCTTGTGTTGGTGGATCGGTCCAGCAAGATATTGCATCTTGCTGCTGTCCCCAAGTCGATCAACGCCCACGGATGAACGCGTGTCTTTATCGACACTGTGTTTCGACTTCATGGGTTACTCTTTGAACTCGTTTCCGACCGAGATCTTCAGTTCCCAGCGGAGTAGTGACAATCCGTGTTCCGATTACTCTAAATGCGCTTGAAGATGTTAACATCTGACCATCCCAATACAGATGTTCAGACGGAATGTGCCAATCATGTTCTCGAATCAATCCATCAAGTCTATGTCCACTCGTTCTCGAGTTGGAGCGAATATCTACCGATGGTGTAATTCGCCATCAACAATTTGGTGCATGCTTCTACACAGCACACACCTTTCTTCGTCCTTGTGCTCACGCCATTCACTTCTGCCCTCCCTATTAGAGTGTAAATCTTGGATAAGGCGAAGAGGGTCTCGCTCGAGCAAGAACTGTTCTGAATCTTGATCATCATGTGCCGACGCAAACGTCGCCACGTATGATACCGATTGCGAACAAGTCGACATCGATCAAGAAGATACATTCGATAATAGCGATGACGCTATTATTGATACGTATGATGATGAAGATGCTGATATCGTCAGTATCACCAACGAATATTTTAGCGGGGATGATGACACCCTCGCCGATAATCAGAAAGAGGGGAACGGACTCTTTATGCAGTTCTCGCAAGGCGAACAGGACAAAACAACATCTCTTCAGCATAAGGATTTCTGCTGGCTCGATAAGCAATGGACCGTTTCGTGCAGAAAATATCGCTCACGCGGTAGAACGGCATAAAATAAACACTGTCAAGAATGGAAGAGCAAGCATTCTCTCGTTTATTAAAGGTGATTAATTACTACTTTCTACGGTCATTTCACCTAGACACGTAGTGATTTATGTTAGCAGCAGTAAAATACTGCACAATTATATCGGCCACTTTCGTGTGCTGCGTCGACAAGAAAACGCATATACGATCGAGCTGCTATGTAGGATGCGTAGGAATTCTACGTTTTGAGTGGGGCGCCTCCGCCCGTATTGTCAGTACAAGCTCTCTTCCGACCATGAAGATACCCCCTCCCACGTTCAAGAACCTCCATTAGGTTCTTGCGCTCAAGACGATCAGTCTGTTGCGTAATAAAGAAACCTCTCCACGCAGTTCTGAGATCTCCCTCTGAGCTGTCCCCAGATCTATAACGAGGGAGCAGACATCATGCTCAACCTCAAGATAGGCGAAGATGTAATCAGCATGATCCCACGCCCGATCAGCCTCCCGATTCCTGCGATGTTGCCGCACGGAATCGGTCAAAGCGTAGCACCTGTCCCGCTCTTGCTTCAAATTCTCGCGCAATTGATCGATTGCGCGATCCATCTCGTCTTGGTCGAGATGGTAAGCCAAAAAAATTGGAGGAGGTATTTCCTCCTTCTTCACATCCTTTGGTGGAATCACACGGTGGTCAATGCTTCCTTGTGGATCGTACCTTAAATTACCGTGACGAGTTGAGGTCAAGGACAAGTTACCTCGTCCTGTGGCGAAGGTATACACCCTCGTGGAACCGCTGGGAGCCTCGCTCCCGGATGATGTTGGATGGGCCCGGTCTCGTCGAGCACTACGACGAGTCAAACCCTTTGATGGAGGGCCATCGTCGTACCAACGCCCGCCGCAGTCGTAAAGGGACTGTATTGTCTCAATCCTTTTGCGCATCTCAGACGAGATGCGCGCCGTTCAATACGGCTGATTAGGTAGGAAGGCCTCCCAAAGAGCGCAAACAGAATTATTTACACAACACTGACATTTCTCTCCCCACGAGAGGCAAGGCAGTCCACCCTCTCGTGACAATAGGTTCAATTTGAATTGAGCAACGGTTATGGACTTCTGTTTAAACTTATTGCGAGCTGCAGTAAGTTTTTCCAGTCAAGTGTATAGGCCAACATTCAAAATTTTGCCGCTGAAATTTGTTATACGCCTGAACTAACGAGAACTCGTCTTGTTTGTGATTACCGCGGTACCGTCGATGTGTGAAAAAGATATCGATGTTAAATAATGCTCAGTGCGATAATGTTTTGCACTAAGATCAAGTCCATGGATCCTTGACGAGTCATAAAGTGGGTTTTGACAACTCTCAATGGTTGAGACGTACCACTCTCTCAACTCGCACAAGTTAAGCATCCATGGTATGTTCTCAGGATCATATTTGAAACGCGTCGCGATACTGCTTATTCTGCGTGTTGACAACATGAAAGCTGGCTTCACGATAGCCGCAGTACCTAGTATTGCTGCGGCTATGGATACGATGACTTCGCGATGAGTCATCGACATTATCATGAGGACTTACGTCCTCAAGTTTTGCACTCGTCTCGTACGATACGAGCGCGATCGGTTTGATCCCGGCGACGAGTTTAAGACTCGTCGAATGGAACGAACATCTCATGGCGCAAGTCTTTATTGAGACTTCCACGAGAAGCAGCAGTCGTCTATGCCGCAACCTTACGGTCAGGCTATGCACACGGCTTGAGTCGGATGGAGGATCCGACTCGCACGAATAGACCACCTCTATATCGGAATTTTGGCCCATGGGACTACCACCTGCAGCCGAAGCTGCGAGTGAAGAAGCTGCGCGTAAATAAACACATGCTTCTGTAACTTTGGGAGTTGCAGGCTACTTATCAGCATCAGTAGGCGGCAGGTCACCTGCTGCTGAGTCTTGGACAGCTTTTTCATCGGCTGCACGCATCCTTGCAGTCGCGTTACTGGCGGCCTTGTTCGCGCAGCACATGGGCGAACTCGTCATGCGCTAAAAGGATAAATGCGTTAAGCAGAACCAACAAGCGCTCCCTTTCCTAAAGAGTGTCCCAACGGTGGCCAATCTGTCACTAATTAATCAATCACTTACTAAATGACTGATGGTTGAGGGGGGGATATAACGGGGTGAGCCCGTTACTAAAGAAAGGATATCTTTGCATCAATTTTTGAACATTATCTATTTAGATCGTGTTAGATTGACTTTACTTGTAAGGAGCAGGGTTGAAGGAGTATTACCCCCGAGGGTAATATTTCTTTGATGGGTTGCTCAGCATGATGGTTGATGTTCACGGTACATTAACCGGATTAACCACCAATCGCTACTGAACGCGCCAATAGTGGTGAGCGGGAAGCCCATGCAGGAGATTGTAATTTAATGTGGTTAGCTCAAGACAAAAGATGGTTTATTAAGAACGGACCGCCTAGACGTACACCCTTTTATAACTGCGCGCACATCCCCCCGTGTGTGTAATCGTCTAATCGTTCCGTGTACCCTCTCGTTTTTCACTAAACGAGGTTTATTTTTTTCTCGCGCCGACCAGCAACCGAGAGTTAGCGCGCGGAAGAAGCCACAAGGGACCATCACTGTAACGAGTCAGCCCGTTACATGGAATTGTCACTTTAAGGAAAGTGACAATAAAGAATATTAAGTTAATATTCTTTGAACAATATTACCGAAGCGGTGATATTGAAGGGTCGACCAAAGAGTTTGTTCATTGGTTGATATCTTGATGATATCAACCCACCAATCGCCGCAAGACGCGCGCAATGAGTGGTGACGAGACGTCACCATACACTCAGTTATATTATCATAATTAAGTTAATTCAAACAGAGAGACAGTAGTTAAAAGACTTAATTATATTAATATATCAGTTCTACTTTCTCCTTATCCTACGCTTACTCGTTCGCCTCGTGTACGCTTGTTGGGGGACCCGAAACCCTTGCGTTAAGTTCACGCAAGGTTGTTCCCAGTTACACCTGGTAGCACTTTGTAGTCCTTCCAAGGACCACAACATCCAACATGAACATGTTGGATGATGAAGAGACCTTTCACGCCACGCGTGAAGTTTTTACCCATTTGAGTGACATCGAATGGAGTGCGGTAGAACGAATGAGTTCTACCGTAGGCGAGGTCGCTATAAGCGCCATGTTAGAGTCTCTAGACAGAGACCAACAACATGCCGCTATAGCCAAGTTCATCCAAAGTGAACTTGTCGCCGAAGGGAGAACGTAGCCTTGCTTCACCAGCAAGGCTCATAACAGGCCGAGCAGGTGAGAGAACTCGGTTCTCAACAGACACAGCTGTTGAGACAGCAGCAATTCCATGCTGCTGTGGGCGGGACGGCACATGCGTGTCGTCTCGAGGTCATGAAATTTGACATCTCCAAGTACAGTGGAGTCCCGGAGGACTTCCTGTTACTGTGGTTTGTCGAACTCGATGGAGCCTTAAGGGCTCGTCGCGTCGAAGATGAGCAAATGAAACTCACATTTGCTCAAACCCACTTGGCAGGGCGTGCCAAAGCTTGGTCCCTGGGGCTCGAGAGTAGCGACCCAAATATGTTTAGGTCGCTAGATGACTTCAAGACCCGGCCCATACAAACGTTTGAGCCGCCACGGGCTGAGTTCAGATCTCCTTCTGATATCCCGAAACTCAAGCAGGGTAAGCGTGATATACACGCTTACGCTTAACAAATACAACTCCTCGCGAGTAGTATAACTGCTAAACCTGTACATGAACATAAGTTGATTACGGTGTTCATGCAAGGGCTCGCAGAAGGGCCCGTCAGGAGCCACCTGTTCCGCCTTGAGCTGAATACGCTTGAAGAAGCGATATCAGCCGCGGAACAGAAAGACATTAGCATGAGACAGGCTCATGCTAGCTCAAACTCTTACCGTCCACCGAGAAGACAAGAGATCGAAGGTCCGGAACCAATGGACCTCTGCTATGTTGAGAGCGAGAGACCTCGCTCTTCAAACAACAAGCTATTGCAGAGGTGCAATTGCTGTCAGAAGTTAGGGCACTACGCATACGAGTGTAGTGCTCCACGCCCAGTAACAAACAGTACAGAGCGAAATGGTCGTCCATTTGCCAGAAAGAGCTATGGGCGTGGGTTCAGTGCTGTTGCGAAACCGCAACAGCGAGACGGACCATCAAAAAATGGTCGGGATCAGTAGGGGCGGAGCGCCCTACTGATCCAGCAATTCAAGAGAATTTGCAAGTCTCTTGACGAAAGTTGCTCCAGATACACAATCATTGTGTGTCTTTTCACCTAGTGATGACGTTTCGCTCATCACCTTGAAGTTGGAAGCGACAAATGATTTGTCACTTCGTGCCCTAGTAGACTGTGGGGCGTCGAACAACTTTGTTCATCGCCAGTCACTAGAGGGTCGCAGACTCAAGTTCGTTGAGCGCGACATTCCCCTCACGAGGATGACGGTGCGCCTTGCAACAAGCGCATCGATCACCGTTGAGAAACGTGAAGTAGGAATCCACTACACGTTAAAGGGCGAACACAACGATGATGACTTCATCGTACTAGATCTGGATAAAAAAATTGATGTCATCCTGGGATTACCTTGGCTCAGAACGTACGAGTTAAGAGAGAGATGGCAGCATTAATGCGTAACGGTATTTGCCGATTCTTCATCAGATGGCCATCTGATGAACATCTTGGAGCGTCCACAAGCGTGTGGATGTACTGCGAGTGATTGAGATGACCTTACTTGCGGTACGGTCGTTAGCACGACTGCACAAGACCTCAGTGTATCTGATCACTACACTGTGGACCAAGCTCCCGGCGGCTGTACAGAAGTACATGCAGCGTCGAAGGTTCAACACTCAAATAAGTTGAGTGGACCGGGACATGGATGTATGACTAGCGGGAAACATCCTAGAAAGAAGAAACCTGTTGCCACCAAAGGGCGACACGGTCATCTTAGGTCGAATGGAGAGTCTGCCGTAGAGGATCAGCTTCTGACTGAGGTTGCACAGCCACAGTCAGAAGACGCCGAGGGAATACAACCACACGTTCTAGAGAAAGGAACTCCTCAAGCGTTTCATGCTGAGGGATTAGGTCTTCAGCAACCTGTGGAACGGAGTTACCAGGAAGTAACCGAGACGTTGAACGTCTTGGTTAATGACGGATCAAGCGTAGGCGCTTTTACGCTTCATCTGATTGTGCCTCCGAAGTTAATCCGGAGATAATTCAGTTTCCAACGCTAGAACCGAAACGGTTCTTGCGTGATCTGCGTAGTGGCAAAGTCAAGCAGATCCGCATACTCGTCACAGAGTATGAGTATGTGGCCGATATTCGGTCGGCGACAGTGTTTACTGAGAACGAACGGGTTCTCAGCAGCTCATCGATGGACGAAAGTGTCCTCGATGAGAAGACTCAGATTAAGCGATACACGTCTCAATCCTGGGAGTCACTTCAGGCAAATAATTTGTATAAGTATTTGATCGATTTCAAGGACGTATTCCCTGAAACCGTACCTTGCGAGTTGCCTAAGGACAAAGGTACTCGACACGATATTGAGCTCAAACCGGGCTCGAAGTACTGTTTCATGAAGCGGTGGCCCATGCCTCGTGAACAAGTACTAGCGATCGACAAGTTCTTTGCCGATCGCTCAGCAGCGGGCCATGTGAGGGTATCAACATCCCTTCACAGCTCTCCGACCTTCTGTGTGCGAAAGGCAACAGGAGGGTGGCGGATAGTGCACGCGTTCAACAAATTGAATGCTGCAACGGTACCGTCTCAGACGCCGATACCGAGGATTGGCGTGATCATAGATGGTATGTGTAATAGTACCATCTTTTTGTCCATGGATCTAATAGATGGATTCTATCAGATCCTCATGCGTGAACGAGACATTCCGTTCACGGCAGTGAGTACCCCCAGCGGGATGCTGTGGGAGTGACTAGTTATGCCACAGGGGCTAAGTAATGCCCCTGAAAGATTCAGCAGATGTTTTACAAATCTTTTTAGACCGGTGCGAGACTTCGCACCGAGTTACTTCAACGATGTGTTCGTGTAAAGCCGGGCTCTGAACGTTAAGACGGACGTTGAGGCTCACAGAACTCACGTTCGTCAGGTTCTTTAACTTATGCGCACGCATAAGTTGTACGCCAGCCACAAGAAGTGTGAATTCGCGGCTAGCGAAATAACACTTCTTGGGTGCATCGTAAGTAAACACGGCGTACGCCCTGATCCCGAAAAGAATAAGGCGATCGCCGACTGGACAGTGCCAGTCGATGTCAAGAGACTTTGTAAGCTCCTTAGTCTAGCGGCATAGTTGCGCGAGTACTCGCGCTAAAACGCCGGTATAACTGTGCATCTTTCTTGCTTGCTCAAGAAAAATGTGAAGTGTTTATGGAACGCTGACTGTCAGCGTTCCTTTGAAGTTATTTAGCAGAGCTTGATGCAATCGCTTATCTTGGCGAGTGCAAATCAGGGCAGACCATTCCATGTGGTTTGCGACGCCAGCGATTTCGCGATCGACTGTGCGCTATCTCAATTGAACATAGATGACTTAGAGCGCGTCATCTGTTATCAATCGCGCCAGCTGAAACCAGCTAAGCGTAATCATCCAGTGCATGACAAGGAACTTCTTGCCATGAAGTACGCACTGGTTAAGTTTCGCGTCTATCTCTTGCGAGGTAACCGTTCATCGTCTATACGGACCATGCGTCATTAAGCACGGCCGTAAACAGCCCACATCTCTCGTAAAGGATGGCGAGGTGGCTGCCTTTCTTCGCGGAGTATAACTTCTCCGTGAAGTATACAGCAAGACGACTCAATGTCGTCGCTGATGCGCTTTCGCGCCGGCCCGATTTCGAGCCGGACCCACAAATCAACTGTGAGGACAAGCTCACTGTTGCGACACTGTCAGTCAGTGTCCCGTCGTCAAGTTTACTTGACGACGTACGAAAGACATACGCGAAAAATAAGGATCTTCTGCGATTGATGGATCATCTGGTGAATACATCCAGTAAATCCATGAGGATTTTACCAGCTTTGTACCGATCCTCATCGGATCGGAATAGTACACGCAACGGATTACTGTACTATACAGCTGTTGCCGACGACACGCCTCGTGTCGTCGCACCCGCTCATCATGATTTGCGTTTACGCATCATGTATGGGTGTCACGATGCCCCAACAGGCGGCCATCGTGGTAGAGAAAAGAATTACTTCACGGTAAGTCGTGACTTTTACTGGCCACGCCAGTATCAGTTTGTCCGCAAGTACATACGTGCTTGCGAGGTTTGTCCTTAAGTGAACCGAGTCCTTCATCCCGTGCGCACGAAGCGCACTGAAAGACAAAACAAAAAGTCAGCATAGAACTTCCTGCTGACTCGTGAAGCGGTAGTCCGGTTGGTTTAGGACTCCATCGCAAATGCGGTGGACCGTCAGAAAGGAACGCAGACAAGAATGGAAGAGCAAATGTTCTTTCATTTAAAGTTAATGACCTAGTACTACTGTCTACGGTAAACTAACCTGGACATGCAGTCACTAGTGTCGACACTAGTAAACTTCTGCCGAAGTACATTGTTCCATTTCGAGTGTTGCAACGCAAGGGCAATGCATACACGATCGAATTGCCACGTAGGATGCGCACGTATCCTACCTTTTACGTGGGGAAGCTCAGGCCGTACTGTCAGTACGAGCCTTCTTCTTCCGATGAAGATAGCCCCCACGTTCAAGAACATCCATCAAGTTCTTGCGTTCGCGCTCCAGACGATCCGTCTGGTCGCGCAGATATGATACCTTGGAACTCATCCGAGATATCTCCCCGCGAGCTGTCACCAGCTCGCCGAATAGGGAGCGGACATCCCGCTCGACCTGAAGCTGCGCTGTGGCATAATCAGCGCGATCCTTCGCCCGATCAGCCTCGCGATCCTTGAGGATCTTCTGCACGGTATCAGTCAAAGCGTAGCGCCGGTCGCGCTCGTGCTTCAAGTCATCGCGCAATTCATCGATTGCGCGATCCATCTCGTAAGGGTCGAGATGGTGAACCGAATCATCTGGAGGAGGTCTTTCCACCTCCATCACATCCTTAGGTGGATTCTCACGGTGGTCAACGCTTTCTAGTGGTGCGTATCTTGAATCACCGTGACGTACCAGGATCAAGGAAGAGCTACCTCGTCCAGTGGCGGGGGTATCCACCCTCTTGGAACAGCTGGGAGCCCCGCTCTCAGCTGTTGATGGACGTTGAAGGTCTCTTCCGCCATTATGACGAGACCCATCCGATGAGTTCTCGGGCCCATCTATAAAAACGCGCCCTAAGCGCTTGTGGACGGATTGTAAGTTCGCAATCGCGTCACGCATCTCCTCCGAGATGTGTGCCCTTCCCCAGGGCGAACTTAGGGAATACACGTCCCTATGTGCACGCTGCGAGTTGTCAACACAGCTCGCACAAGGGTCTCCCCATGTGAGGCAAGGAATGCCTGCCTCACTCGACAAACAGTGCAACCGGTACCTGGCACCGGTTGGCGTTCGCTTTTCGAACATGAGGCGTGTCGCCTCAAGTTTCTTGAGCCACCCTTCTCGTACAAAATTCTTTCCGTTTTGGACGAACGCGTTCCACGCAGCCAAAAGCGAGGCTTTGTCACGCTACTGGTCTCTGTTGTACCATCGATGTCTAAGGAAGACATCGAGATAAAATTCTTCTTCAGCGCGAAAGTTGCTCGCGCTGGGACTCAAGCTTGGTCGCATCGAATAAGGGTATTAGATGGTGTTGGCTTGTCTCGTAAGACAAGCTATTGGTGAGCCGTTCGGGCAAACGCTATGGCTCCAGCTCATCAAGCTTCACGGTGGTACCTTTGTTGGTACCACGGTTGTCATTATGACGATGGGTTGCACCATCGTCAGGTCGCTCGTGCGAAGGAGCACGAGCTGACTTCGGTGATGAGCAAACATACTCATCATCAGATTCGTCATCACTGCCGAACAAACTGTGTTGCAACTCACGAGTCCGTTCGTTCGGCATAGGCCTTGGCGAACACTGAGGTGTCGCCGGTGAGCGAGACGCCTCTGCAGCATTGCCCGAGTCAGACACGTCTGACTCGCCAGAGTAGATGACCTCAATGTCGGGGTCATCATGCGCACGCGGTGCTGTACCGCGTGCATCTGCAGCACCTCTTGCTGCAGGCGAAGAACGAGCAGCAGACGACGTATCGTCTGCCGCAGAAGCTGGCACAGGTACAGACTCTGTGTGCCTTGAGTCACCCCGCATAGACATGTTAACTATGCGAGGTCAGGTCGAGTTATAAACAGAACTGACCCAACAAGTGCTCCCTGTCCCAATGGTGACTAACGGGTGGCCGCCATTATTTTCGATAGTCACACGGTGACTATCAGTTAAGGGGGGGGTGATGTAACGGGGCAAGCCCGTTACATGGAATTGTCACATTATGGAAAGTGACAATAAAGAATATTAAGTTGGATATTCTTTGAACAATATCACCGAAGCGGTGATATTGACGGGTCGACCAAAGAGTTTGTTCATTGGTTGATATCTTGATGATATCAACCGACCAATCGCCGCAAGACGCGCGCAATGAGTGGTGACGAGACGTCACCATACACTCAGTTATATTATCATAATTAAGTTAATTCAAACAGAGAGACAGTAGTTAGAGGGCTTAATTATATTAATATAACAGTTCTACTTTCTCCTTATCCTACGCTTCCTCGTTCGCCTCGTGTACGCTTGTTGGGCCACCCAAAATACTTGCATGCAGTTCACGCAAGGGTTTTCCCCGTTACAATCACAGTCTTTTCCACTGTGTTTAATCCACATCATAAACAATGAGGACGCGGCCACGCGCGCAGCCAAGCGCAAGCACGCCACCTCGGGCGGCTGCAAGCTGCTGCGCTGGGACGACGCGCGCTGGAAGATGTTCGAGCGCACGGTGCCGTACACGACGCGCCTCAAGAGCGCGCCCCTTTTACACCTGCGACCCTGCTCGCGTCTATGTACGTGAGCTGCTTTCCCGTCTGCGGCATGGCTCGTTCTTACGCTCTCGTGTGTCTCTCTTTTCTGTGATGTTATTTATTAACTAATAGATCCATTTTTCCAGTCGAAAGAGTCACGCGCCGTCGGTGGTGATGGAGCAACCGATTGTCGGCACGCGCTCGAATCTGTAGTGAATCTGGAACTCGTGATTGACGCGACAAGCAGCATCACGTGTCTGCACGGTGTCAAGTACGCTGCGGTTGCGGTTGTGCTGCGGGGGTGAGGGTGAGGGAAAGGGAGGTATTGACTGGACAATTGTATGGGCTGGTAGGGAGTAGGACGGATTAGATGTTTATTATGTCAATCTAAAGGCTTACAGGAGTGAAGGTACTAGCTCTTTTAAAATGGTATGGCATGGTAGACTGTGGGCGTAATGTGTGAACAGTGTTACTGGGTGATTGTATGCAAATAAGGAAATGGTCTCGGAGGTGCACGACAACAGGTTGGCACAAGCATAGTGCAAGACGCTATTCGGCCACTTGAAGGGATATAGAAGGAAAATGGATATAGCTGTTTTTTGGGGCGGAAGGCTAAAACTTTGAGGGGGTATTTGTTGTGCGATGCGTGATGACAGTGTTGGAGTTGAATGGAGATACTAATGGGGTAAATTTGTGGTGCTGATAGCTTTTTGGTCGAACATTGCAGCCTGAATTTCGATGCTGCGGTTGTAGCGTTTGCAGTCTCGACTTCGCCTGGTAACTACATAAGGCATTACCTGACGGTGAGTGGGTTTAATTGAGCTATGTGGGAGGGCCGGCTGATATATACTGAATTGTGCTGTTTTTGTTTTTTCTATCGGAACATACTCCGGAAGCGCGAGAGCATATTACCCATTTTCATTGAGGTTGTAACGGACCACGGTGTCATTTAGACCCTTTTGGATGATCCGTGTATTCTCGGCGGCTTCGAGTGTACAAGCTATATTTTACTTCGTTGTTAGCGAAGGCAGAGGCATCCCTGGTGAAGACGGATTATTTTAACAGCGACTGGTTCATTCCTTGAATAAATCTCGAGTTGATTAAATTTTGCGCTGCGCAACGTCATTTTCCAGCCACGAAATGGGAACAGAGCTAAGCACCTTAGAGAGGACTTTCTTGCGAAAGGCGCGTATTCAGGTGTTGGGCCGTGTATTGCATACGAGCCAGCATGACGTGTGGTGCATATGAATTGGTACGCCCCTCCTGAATGCGCGCACACCCCCTGCATGTGACGCGAGGAAATTTAAGTCCTCAAGTTACACATCTAAATGTGATGTCATTTTGACGGGGAAAAGCATGTTCGTGTGCCGAATGTGAAATACACATAGTAAAATATTCTCAATGCATATGTATTATATACTGTGCTGGCTGTTTGCTATCTCAAGAGAGGACAATTGCGCCCGTCATGTCCGTCCTCTCGACAATCTAGATTTCCACATCTTCGCGTAGCTCGTGCTCTAGCTTCCACTAACTCAAAAAATTTTAAGATTACGCCTTGTGCTACTCCCTTCCACCGCACTTACAGGTCTGCCTCTAGTCCGCACTACCACAGGATTGTGCACTGGTGTGAGCGGTTGTTGAGAGAGCTCTACAATTTGTTCCTCGAAAAGACGTTGCTGGTGTGGGGAAGATTTTGTGTTGAGATTGCAGCTGCGTCATTGCATCTCCAAAATCTGTCATCGCATCTGCAGAGGTATCACTGTCATTGCATTCAGGCTCTTGAGGTTTTAAAAGATACCAGTGCCTACGGAAATGGTGGGCCCCCAACGAAAAATTGTTGCCGATTAAACGGTTATGTTCATGGGAGAAAGGAAGACCCATCGTAATCCGAAAGATGCTGGATCATATTGAGTCGCCAGCCAGGTGTTTAGCTTTCTAGAACTATTCATACACCTTATTCAAAGCATAGAGTGATATCTTTTGCTTGACATCCCTCCAAATGCTGTGAGAGAAAACGAGCATGGAATGCGTCTTGTTGTAGATAATCTGGTGACGGATGTGATGTTCTTGAAAGTCGATCGAGAGGGAGATCTTCTCGTACACAACTTTGAGATTTCCTGAAGAGACACTGATTAATCCTTTAATCGAAGAATGTTTGCCTTTAGCGCGAAATGTAGCTAAGTGACCAAGATGCAAGACCAGCTTGGTGAATGCGGTGACAAAATTTTCCTTGTGTACGATCCATGTGATCCTCAGGTATTCCACGGTCTGTCCCTACTCGCAGTAGGATATTTGCAGATCTTACTAATTTGCGATAAACGTCTCCTCATCTATCAAAGCAACCAGAAGGTGCTAGTCTGCCAAAAACCGTTCCCACCCTTCATTGCTTCGGAAATGTTTCTTCAGGTTGGCAAAAATGTTCTTTTCGTTGTGCCATATGCAGAGAAGATTAGAGGCATCTCCGAAAATGATTTGAATTGCTGACATAAAGGCCTACTCTCGATCAGTAACCACCACCCCAGGCAGGCGGTATAAGAGAAACACCCCTTTTACGCGTATCGAAGCTCAAAATTAGTCCTCTTGTGTCTCTCCGCTCACAACGCAAAATCATATGGAGAATGTAGCATTGGTGCTGATCATGCCGACAACGTGGAGGAATGAGATCTTGAACCTAGTAAACAAATGTTGTGCTAAAGGCTTTGATGTTGCAGACTGCAAGTTGTGAAGCTCATCACATGTTAGTCTTGTACGTTGAGACCATTAATACAACGTCGGGAAACTCTCTGGATCGATCAACAGCACGTGGCGGAGCGAAGAAGAGGTGTGTGATTCGACCCTCATCGTCTTTTGCATAGTCATGCATAATTTCTTTTTCCTGCAGCTCGTCTAGCAGGGCTTCCAGATGTGTACGGTCGTTCAAATATCTCTGTCAAAGCCGAGCTTTAGCATTGGAGATGTCTTTACTGGTGAGTTTTTTTTGCGGATCTTGTTGCCGTAAGGTCGTAAGAATAACTTTGGGGGCTGCACCAGCCTTGGACATCTGCTGTATGACCTGTCGCGATTGATCTGGGACTTCACGTGCGCTAGGAAAGCCTGACGTATCGGCTGTTGCCTCATGATTGTGAGAACCCTCCCCTTCCTTGACCCGCTACATCCATCCCTCTGCGGTCAATTTTCTTTGATAGTGACGCTCCAGGGGCATTCAATGGATCTGCTGCTGGTCTTTCTCTTCCGAATTCTTTCAGTGAGATATTCGCGACAGTTTCTGTACTCTAGGCCGTGCGAGTAATGGAGCCAGACCGTGCGTGTTTCACCGCTTTCGGATGGTTTTGAGCGAGTCCGTCCCCCCACAGCGTAGCCTTGGTCAAGTACAAACCGCTATACTGCCAACTGAGAATCATCAAGACAAGTATAAGCATGCTAGGGAGGTGGTGCTAGCATTGCCGGAAGAGCAAGGAACA
Source organism: Hyaloperonospora brassicae (assembly GCA_947650285.1). NCBI lineage: Eukaryota > Oomycota > Peronosporomycetes > Peronosporales > Peronosporaceae > Hyaloperonospora > Hyaloperonospora brassicae. The sequence continues at coordinate 108,493 of CANTFL010000198.1, forward strand.
GAGAGATAAAAGGATTGAATGGAGGATAGCTCGCGTTTAGTGGGAGAAACTTTTTTCCGACATCACAGGGGGGTGCGCGTACTTATTAGGGGGTGTACGCCTAGGCGGTCCCATTAAGAAACATAGATATATTATACACAGTTCTACTTTTTCCCTTAGGCGAGCTTTCGAGTTCTGCCTACTTCGCTGCTCTACCTCACGCCACGTGTACGTGACGTCGGGCACACATAACCTTGTGTCGAATAGACACAAGACGTGCCCGTTACAGGAACGGAATGCTCACATTAGTCTGCACTTAGTAGAAGCGGATATTTGAGCGTAATTTGCATTTTTGGAAAGACCTTGTACCTCTGCCCTGGAGAGAGGATTACTCGCTTTGTTGAACTCATTGTTTGCACGGGCTTGGTGTTCTTGGGTGGACGTGTTGTACTAGTGGTATAGTCGAATTTTTAATATATGAAAACTAAATTTTTATCTCTCCCTATCAAATGCCTTACGAAGTTTTAAAATTTCGTCTTTGGCATCTGTCTTCATGACGTCATCAGTATCATGGGCCTCATACGCTCGCCTTATATGACGTGCTCTATGTCTTTCCCTTGGTCACGTCTGTAGTTCTATGACGTTGCTGAATAGGTTTAAGGCAAATCTTTTGCTAGAACAAGTGTCACATCATATGCCACGCATCTCTTTCAGCATCAGAAGTAGGGGTATTGAGTCATATAGAGAGGGTTTTCACCTCAAACGGGCGAGCATTTTTCGTGTCTTACATCATACTCGCTTATAATGAAAACGGTTTACAAATTCCGATAAAGTTCGAAATGTTCGGCGACACTGTGACCCTTATATAGAGGGTGTCTCTTAAACAGAGTCTGATTTAGAGAGGGGTAAGTGTATATGTATTTGTGTAGTTGGAGATATAGTTGGACGTAGGTCGTCTTTCGGTTGTAGATATTGAATGCGACCGTTCAAACCGGCCGTCGATGCATGGTCAGAGGCAGATGGTGCGTACAAGTCTGGCTTGCACCCTTTTTCTTCGTAAGAGTGATACAAGTTCTTCGTGGGTAAATTCCTCTACAGGGGCGATGTTCGATGCGTGAAATACAGATCAGGGTCCCTTTATTGATTTACCCGTACAGCTGTACTCTGCTGACTGATTTACCTTTGACGAAGCAAACGAACAAGGTGCTTCTTAAGGCCGTTATATCTATGCCACAATAGCTGCTAGATGTACGTACCAGTCATTGACTCGAAACACTGACGGCCACATCGGCACGAAAGTTGAGCGTCCACAGAGTTATCATATTCAACTGTATCGGTCTGTCAACATTGTCGTACGCGGGTACATGAGCGCAGGGTGCCGAAACCTATAAAACCGAAGTAGATAGAGCTCGTGCTATAACACAGCCGTATTCTCCTATACACGTAGAAAGAATATAAAATCAGGCAAGTCAATGATGCTGTAGTTCAACATCAAGAAAATGAACTGATCCGGCATTAACTCCGCTGGAAGCAATTCCGTCACCTGTAATGGTGAGTGCGCCGCCAATCCAGCAACATGATGCGAAAGTTCTACAAACCTGGTCTGGACTCGACGAGTTGTGACGTCAATACAACTGATTTTAATATTGATAAATTAGCTGTTGTGACGGTAGCTTATATGCGTGTCACAACTGAGCTAGTACATTACATTGTAAGTCGTTCGCTAGAAAAGAACTTGTGACGAAGATGAGCCAATTTCAGAAGTTTCTTCGCTTTGATTTGAGTACACCTCCGTTATGCTTTCCATTCGTCAAGTGTTTGAGATGTGCCACATGCCTGGTAACGCATGAGCAATGGAAGAATAGTGCCAACGACTGAAATGTTGTTGTGTTATGCGCACGTAAGTCGTTTTTGCTGCCATCAAGACTTTTTCGCTGCTACCACCGTCGAGAAAAGAAATGCTCATGGATGGAACATATTTCTGTCTTGAGACTGCTCCACTGTAATGTGTCAGAGCCGCTCCAGTGCAGCCGCAGAATTGAATGGATCTGCCGCGCCGTAGGATCTCCTGGATCTATAGCCTGTCGTTGTGCTGCAAATCCTATCGACAGCGACCGCGTCATCATGTACCGACATTTATTTAAGTATAGATGGGACATTATCGCGGTTTTAGGGGCTTTAATGATAATAAGTGGCGTTTGCTACTTACTTTTTGAGGTCGGGTGTCGCCATCCCATCGCCTATTTACGCAGTTAGGTCTACACCTTGCTTCAAAAGAAATCTGACTGGTCAGCGCCGACGTTCCTGTGTGTCTACCTATGACGATTTGTTGTTTGTGGCAACCACAGTCTCAGGTCTCGGCCCAGAACGATGCCTTGTTTTGGCCAAAGTGGCTTCCTCCAGATTCGGAATGTCAAACCAGTCGTTTTTTGCGTCGTCGAGACGGCCGAAGTACGCGGGGCAGGCAAGTCGCCTAGCAACATATGCTGGAGCAGTATCCGCACGTAGCAGTTAGACGGGCCCTGGGCTACATCCGGTTGGTTTGCTTGAGCGCATCGGTACCGCAACCCTCTGCCCCATTTAAATGGTGGACATGGGTGTCCCATTTGCTCGGGCTATCCGGTATTCTCTGCATGAAAAGAAAACTGTTAGTGTACATGACACCACGAAGAATGCACTGATTTGTGGCTGCGACGCTTGTCGACAGAACTAGCCGGATCCTTATATTGAACTGCATCTGCTTACAGAGACTGTGAAACGTGGCTTCAACATGAACTGATGACAGCTGATAATATGGCGCGTATAGACAAAGCAATAAACGACAGTACTCAGGTCCGATCAGTAGCACGCAGGCAGCCATCGCACAGGTTTGCCCCCGACATGTCTGCGTTCATGACTGCCTTTTGCCACTGATGCTTTGATCAAGATGTTACGATCGGCTACACTATATTCTGGCCTGGACGTCGCATTGCCGTCGTCTGGCCATCGCTGCTAATGAATGGTCTTCCGCAGCCGAACACAGAAACTGCCTCTGGGTCGCTAAGTGATCGGCCTCCTTCGTTCATGTACCGTTTTGCGCCGCACTGCGACCATCTTCATCCAATTCCGGTCGCTGTAAATCTGGCATGAAGCTCTTGTACCTCCGTGTGGTCTTCGTCACTGGCGTGCTATCCGCTGTTTCGAACAGCGCTTTGGAAAGCATCGAACCAGAGGCTGCGGCACCTGGTGCTCGTGCACACAAGCACAAGACGGCCAAGAAACTACTGATGACCGATGCTGCTGCCAAAGTTGAGCAAAAAGAACGGATGGAAAGGTTGGAGTCTATCCCCTTTTTCAAAGATCTAGTGAACATGGCAGCTCCTACCGCGCATTCTATTATGGTTACTGGCATCGATGTCCTTTTCGTGCGTTAGGCAATGTTGCGAGCACTGCCATGGATGTCTTTCATCGTGCTGCTGATTATGCCGTAAGCGCTGTCATCGATGTTCCTCATGCTGTGGATAATACCGTGAGCGCCGCCATGGATGCCAGTCCTACTCTTCGAGCAACTGTAACTTACAGAAGCTCAGCGCACGTCCCCGTTCGACCTGCTCGTGCTAGAGAAGAACCATATGCAATTCCAGTTACTGGAAAAAGGCTGGACGAGTTTCACGCGTTTCCAGTTACAAGGGAAAGTCTGGATGCGCTTTCCTAAGCGGCCATCACGATCCTAGAGCAAAACCACCTCAATTCGCCGGTTCCCCTTTCGGTCAATGATATAAACAGATATCTTGACCAATATACCCCGTCCGAAGGGGCGTTTGTGGTACAAGCCGTTAAAATGTTCATGACTTTGAATGAGGAGGCGGCTGATTGGGTGTCTCCGGTTGCTCATCATCAGCTACAAAGGATGAAAAAGGACGACATCAAATCTGGAGTACTGCAATCATCGTGGCTTGAACCAGTGAAGGAGAATTACAATATTTTTTATTCCAGCTTTGTGCAAGCTGTTATCGACGACTACGCGAAATTTTGTGAAGGATGAAGGCTCATCTCAATAAGGGTGTCCTCTAGGTGACGATAGATCATCCCGCTAAGGTCAAATTGGTAGATACAATTATACGCCTTTTCCATTAGTTTTGCTCGCTTATTTCCGTTAAATGCTTGATAAGTCACGTTTTACTTTCGTGGATGCATCTGACATTGTCGCGATTTAGTGACCACGACAAAAAAGCAATACCTTGTTGCAACGGGGTGAGTCCGTGACTAGTCAGTGATATTCTATTTATTTAATGTAAGTAAAATTTTATTTAGTTAAATTTATTAATATGACGTAACTTGGAAACCCTATTGGGCTATTACGTTCGGAGGTGATATTGATTGGCCGTTACACTTATTGGCTATATCAACCATGTGACTAAACTATTAAACGGCTACTCGCTGCTGGACGAGCGCTACGGGTGCTTCACAAAAAATCTACACCTAGAAATATAAATTGACAGTATTTAGACAAGACAAAGAAGGTTGATTAAGGGACAGATATCTACATAAAATACAGCTCTACGTCGCCCCTACTCTAAGTATCCTTAACTAAGCTCTCTCTCTCTCCCCAACGCTCACGTGTACGTGGCGTTCAGCTGCACACACCCTTGTACTATGATATTCAAGGGCGTATCAGTAAGCTAGTAAGGATAATAAACCATTGGACTTACTATTGACGACAATAAAAAGTACAAAGAGAGTTGTATTGCTATATCAGTTTTAGCTACTACAATCAAGTTTTGATAGCTAAGGGCATAAAGGTTGGTAGTACTAGTTGGTGATGGTTGGCCATATTGACGATAGGCAATCTTATAAATTTGGATTCGATGAAGAGACTCGATAGCATAGATGATGTGCTGGACTTATTATCCTTCTTTGTATATGTAAATCATATGTTTGCCGTGGCTGTTAAGTGGGTAGGCGATGTAGTCTCATAATAAACGACAAATTCGAATTAAATTGTGTTGGTCCTGCTTCTTCTAAATTAAGACGATCTACTACACACGCATGATTTAACGCCTATGTTAACAAAACAACTGAGTTTGTCGAGAAAAGTTAGTTGCATTTGTTAGCTGTATGATTAATATAATTGCTCTACGCTTTACAAGGGGTTTGATTTTCAGTGAGACTTATAAAAATTACTATTCAGTATGCCGCTCTCATTAATCGTAAATATATGTTTCGTTAAGCTCTTCATGTATACATGATAGGTAACAAAAAAAGGGACAGTACTTCACATTATATTACACATCTTATAAAGTGAGCAGGCGCCTCGACACTGCTCGTACACGTACGTGCGGAAATTTTACCGATACATTCACGTAAATCCACGTTTCAAGGAGATACCCATTCCATTTAGTCTATCTGATCAAAAACGTTGCTTTTGTTTAAGTTGAGGGACACGCACTTACCAGATGACTTGTAAGACCTTGTGCTGACTTAGAACTAGGCTGCATACTCCCGACGTCACGTTCACGTGGCTTGAGGAAGCGCGAGGAAGTAAACAGAACTCGAAAGCTCTGTTTAACGAAATAGTAGAGTTGTATACAACATAGTTATGTTTCTTTGTAAACCGTCTTTGTCTTAGTCTAACCATACCAATTAACAATCTCATATGTGGGTTTCTTGCTCACCACCCATTACGCGCATCCAGCATCTATTGGAGGTTAATTTATTTGATGTAGCGTCTACATCAATCAATAAGTGGAGCACCCATATGTTAGTATCTGAATAAATTATATTAAAATATTGATAGATTCGTATCAATTTTAGGTAACGGGATTACACCTGTAAATCACCAGCTTCATAACCTTCAACCGTAACAGTGATATTTTCGATCGGTTAGTGACAGAGTGACCGCCATCTAAACAATATGTGGGATGTAGAGCACTTGTTGGTATAGCTTAACTCATTTTTGCTTTCAGCGCATGACGACTTCGTCAATGCGCTGCGCGAACAGGGCCGACACGAAGCGTCTGCACGGATGCGTGCACTAGGTGAGCAATAGTATTAAGACTTGGCAGCTGGGATCTTTTTCCCGCTGCGGGTGGTAAGCAGTCTGCAGCACCCAATATTGCACGTGCACGTGGTCATATACGTGCAAATTCTTCATCCGCAGCTTCAGCTGCGGGTGGTAGTCCAATGGACGTCGATTGAAAGAATAGAGGATGTCTATTAGATCGAGTCGGAACCCCCGTCCGACTCACAGTCGCCCGCAAATCTTGGCCAAGAGACTGTGGGTGCGGACCCGACGACTGCTGTGCCTCATGTAAGTCTCAACACGAATCCGCATCGTATTAATTTTGGCTCATCCGGCGAGTCTAAGCACTCATCGAAGGGATCGAACCGATCACGCTCGCATTCATTTGATTCATGTGCGCAACATGAGGATATTATTCATCATTTAATATCGATGTATCACAGCGGATTCATTGTATACGTATCCATCCCAATTAATTCGGCAATCGTAGTGCCGTTCTTAATGTCGTCATTGCGCCAAAGGAGCAGAATAACAACGCGTTACGATGTGCTCCTGAAGTCAAACCATGGATGTCCTCTCAGCGCAATCCGGAGCAGTGGTATGGTCATACCACTAAACGTTATCGCATTCGTGAAGCTGACATGATCGTGATGTCATTGCAAATGATTATCGCCTTCAAATTGAGTTGTACATCCATGTATTGTTCAGACATCGATGGTACCACGGCAACCGAAACCAAGAGAAAGTTTTGTAGGTGCAGGCGTGGAACTCTTTTATCAACATCATTAAAAATGTTGGCCGTTTCGCATGGTTATACAAATTATGTCAGCTCGCAATCATTTTTAACATAAGTGTTTTACCGGTGGTTGGACACAATTGCACCAACTGTCGCGAGAGGCAAGACTGCCTTGCCCTTCATGGGGAGAGAAATGTCAGAGTTGTTTTCCAAATTCTGTTCGCGCCCCATGGGAGGACTATCTCCCTAAGGGCGCCCGAAATGTACCGAGGGATTAAGAATTTGCAATCCCTTTACATAGCGCCGGCCGTTCGTTCGACGATGGCTCTCTATTGTCGATGGGTGCGTCTCGTCAAACTGCTCGACGAGACCGGGGACATCCACCATCAGCTGAAAGCGGGGTTCCAAGCTGGTCCACGAGGGTGGATGCCCCTTCCTCTGTACGTGGTTAGTCGACACTGATCCTTATCGTCACGATATTTCAAGTAACGCTTCTCAAGGAAGCGTTGACCATCGGGTGAGTCGATCAAAGAATAATGAGGAGGAGAAAACCTATTCTCCGAGTCGTTCGACTTGCTATCTCGACCAAGACGAGATCGATTGAGCAATCTATATATTGCGCGAGGGATTTGAGCATGAATGAGACAGACTCTACGCATTAACCGGTCTTGTGCGAAAGCAGCGCAAGAATCGGGAGACTAATCAGACGAAGAATTGTGCTGATTACGCACTCGCATAGATCCAGGTTGAGCACGATGTCCGTTCCTTCCTTAAAGATCTGGGGACAGCTCGCAGAGAGATCTCTGAACTGCATGGAGAGGTCTCTTCACGGGGCGTCTAGACTGATCGCCTGGATCGTTAGTGCAAAACTTGATTGAGGTTTTCGAACGTGGGAGGGGGCATCTTCAGGGTCGGAAGAGGGCTTGTACTGACAATACGGGCGGAGGCGCCCCACTCAAAACGTAGAATTCCTACGCATCCTACATAGCAGCTCGATCGTAAATGCGTTTTCTTGTTGACGCAGCACACGAAAGGGGCCGATATAATTGTGCAGTAGTTTACTGCTGCTAACATAAATCACTACGTGTCTAGGTGGATTGACCGTAGAAAGTAGTAATTAATCATTTTAAATAAACGAGAGAATGCTTGCTCTTCCATTCTTGACAGTGTTTATTTTATGCCGTTCTACCGCGTGAGTGATGTTTCATGCACGAACAGTCCATTGCTTAACGAGCCAGCAGAAATCCTTATGCTGAAGAGATGTTGTTTTGTGCAAATCGCCTTGCACGTACTGCAAAAAAGAGTCCGTTTACCTCTTTCTGTTCGTCGGCGAGGTTGCCATCTTCCTCGCTGGAATGTTCGTTGGTGGTGCTGAAGATACCAGCATCGTCAATATCATCTGACTCAGTATTAGCGTCTTCACAATTATTGAAATGTTCTTCTTCTTCAATGTCGACCTAATCGACACCGGCATCATACGTGACGACGATAGCATTGACACGATATGGGCAAGATCCAGAGCAGTTCTTGCTCGAGGGAGACCCTCCCCTTTAATCAAGAGTCACGTTCTAACAGGGAGGGAAGACGCGAATGCCGCATTTATTTTATGAAGAACGGTGTATGTTGGGAATAAGCGATTATGAAAATTCGCTGTAGGGGCTCTGATCGCATTATCGTTATGGCCGAGCCAGTTAACGGTTGGCTGCCCGATCCGACATCGGGTCAGATAGCGTTTATTGGACAGTCAGACTAAAATGGATTACAGATCGGGCAGGTTGGGACCTACGATCTTGGGTCAAGGCATGGGGCGGAAGGTAACGTTGGCGATCAGTCTATCAAGAAAAGAACCGCGATCAGCAAGGCAAGCGCGATCAAGGAGTCAATCGAGATCGTGATAATTGATCGAGATCGTGATCAGTGATCAGGTATGTAGTCGAGGTCAAATATTTGATCAAGATCATGTTAATGTGAAGCACACCATGTGATCCTCGATCGGCAAGGCAATCACGATCAGAAGGCGATCGAGATCGTGATCAGTGATCAGGAAGCGATCAAGATCGGGATCAGTGATCAGGTATGTGATCGCGATCAAGTTGGTGTGGAGCACACCATGTGATCCGCGATCAGCAAGGCGATCGCGATCTGGAGGCGATCGGGATCGTGATCAGTGATCAGGTATGTGGTCGCAATTAGACAAGCATATCAGGTGTGGGCCACGCAAGTGCAAGATCGCCTACCGTCTCGAGAGAGTGACATGTGGCAAACGATGTCCAAGACATTGGGATAGGGATATGGTTGTTGGGTTTGATTGGTTAAAACAAAACAGAGATCAATTTGCTTCAAAGTACACGTGTCGACTTCTCCTCCGGGTGAATCATTGGCCATCTGACGTCACGGAAAGGTTTACATATTTTAATCACGTTATATCCCTGGATTGTTTGGCCAGGGATCAAGATCTCTCAAACAACACCCAAACTTAGACTGGGCGCTTGAAACCCTTTGTGGTCGAGGACACAAGATCGCGAGACGGCTCAAGTGGTCAAAAGGCTCGCGAATCAAGGTCTTCATTTGGACAAGGCGATCTGTTACAGATCAGGGTGACTCATATCGAGCAACCCACAAGCATACAAGTGGTTCCGTGACGAATTCCACGTGATCACACCAACCCCGATCGTGGTGTGAAGATATCCACACCGTACTCGAACGTCGATCCCATCACAAACACGGTCAAGTTTTCATTTACACGATTCCACCTGGAAGAGTGCAACCCGCCCCACCGACAGTTACACGAGGTGAGGAAGGCAATCAAGAACACAGAATCGTAGTACCCCTCCGTTTGTCGGTCGTCCGTGCCCCAGTGGATAGTTGGGATCGACTCCTCAATAGAGCGATCACCACTCCACCACAATGGTGCGCGTGCCCGGATTATCTGGTGACTCGGAATTTCATTGTTAGTCCCTGAGTAAAAATGTTAAGATAACAATAACCTGGGATGAAAGCGTCGAAGGCCAAGTAATCGTCACAGACGCGTGATTTTGAAAGATTCCCGGTTCATCAGAGTTTTGGGAGGGGCTCTAACGACAAAAAATAAAAGAGGAAAATCGTTCGCTCGTTCGAGAAGAAAACCTCGATTCCCTCCGGAGGTCCCTTGAAGGACCACTGCGGATCGTGCTACAAAGCATGATTTACAGGATGAAACCCATCAGTCAAAGCCGAGCAAAAGTTGCCCAAAGTCACACCCGCGATCTCGAGAAAAGATCGATCGAGTTTTGTGAGGGTAAAAGACACAACGACCAAGCCTGATCAACGTGATCAAGTTGAGAACAATATCCCGAAGCCTTTCAAGTTCATGGAAGACTATATCAAGATTGAAGGGTGGCAATATGAAGAACTGGCCAAGATGTTCCAGTAAAAGATGCTCACGAATCTACTATCAAGCGACCTAGTACTATAGGTGCTACAGCCAGAACTGATCGACGAGATTCTAGGTCCGGTATCGACCCTTGCAAGTGCATCGAATATGCTAGAAGAAATTGATGGGATCATGCGACTTTGCATGTAGATGGGTTCGTGTCGGAGATGACCGATGTGAAAAAGATGTTGGATTTTCACCCAGATCAAATACCTGCGCATGTCGATCGTTGTACGACAAGCTGATCCCTCCCTCAGGCAAAGCCAAGATAGAAGATCAAGCGAGTACCGCGATCGTGGACATGACGAAGTAATACCACACCGGATCGTCGCAGTATGCCTCAGCAAAATTCAAGATCGACTCAGACGACTCGATCGGCATTTAACGGATATCACAAAGCCTCAGTGTTTCCGCTCATCTGCATGATCGCGCCATAGAAATCAGGGCTGAGCCGCGATCGGCAGATATACGCGCCACTGGAGATGACGCAGCGGTCTTACAAGGACATCTGCCGTCCTACATTGATAACGCAATGGAGCAATTCGAACAGAGGCAGCAGAATCAAGCCTGTCAAGCGATCTACACAAGTCAAGCGATCAAGATGCCAAGAGCGCGAGAGACATACTCTCCGGATTTGGAGATGGAGTCGGTCGTATCGCGTCAAGGTCAATCAGACTTTGGCGATCACGGAGGAAATACCCCTTAGAATCGGAGCGGGAAGACCCGAGGCGGCCATTAATGGCGGCTGCAGAAGTGTCATTGAATTAAGGACCGTCTCTCCAGCGTATCTGTATCTCGGTGATCCGCGAGCTGGAGTTATTTAATGGCAGAGACTGAGCCACAGATCGCGCCAAAAGCTTGATCAGCAAGGTCAAGTCGGCGTTCCCAAAAGACCAAATACCATATGAAGAGAGATGCCTAAAGTTCGGTGATCGACTGACACGACCGGCACATAATTGGCTTAGTCAAATGAGTCGCACTACTTGTCGCACGTGGAAAGATCAGCTGGAAGGTTTTATGGTGCAATATGGAGGGTACGGCGTAGCAAATTGCTGACAGTATAATAACGCACGCAAACGACCGGATGAATCCCCGCTGGAGTATTTACCCCGATTAAATGGGTCAGCGATCCGAGCCAAGGTCGCGATTCGAGATGGAAGACACTCTACGCGGCATGAACATGTGAGACATTTTTTTCTACACTGGATGATCGCGATTTAGCGAAACAGTTGACTTTACTGCGATTGTCGGAAGCCGAAGACATAAAAGAATCTTTGCGTGAGTATCAGCGGATGGAAAACCGGTACACGATGGCGTCGATGGGATTGAAAATTTTTAACAGCAAATAAAAGTTAATGCTGATCAGGTGCCGTCAAAATCAACCCGAGATGTACGAGCGATCAGGGTGGAAAGCAAGAGCAGCAGTTCGGAGTCAGATCCAAGCGGATCGGAAGAGGACGTGGACCGGAGCAAATTTTGTGAAATGCCGTCCACACTCGAGTGCAATCAAACCAAGATCATAGTATACCGCATGAAGAATCTGATCGGAAGAAATTACGCGATCACGGAGAACGATCAAAACCGTGCACTCCCTGTGGATCGATCATGCATAATATTCGTGGTTGCTGGAAGCGATTGACTTGCCAGAAGGTCGGCCGTGAAGGAAATCCCTCGGACAAATGTTCTACGCGTGTGCAGCTTGAGGAAAAGTGCATGAGAGTGGCAAGTGCCCTTTGGAAACGTTCTACAATCTGATGCGCCAATGGTATGTGCCTACCAAGCACGCAGGAATGTTTCCGTCCGAGGCGGAGGAGATGTTAAACTAGGATGATTGTCAGGATAAAATCTGAAACGAGCCGAGCGTTCTAGGCTCTGCATTTATGCAGACGTTGAGAAACAAGGGAAGGATCAAGAAGTTAACGATCAGGCCGAGCCTTCTTTAACATACATATTACATCATCTAGTGTCCCGGAGATTTCTACTGTGCAACAAATTGATGATTACAACCGATCAGTCGTGAAGATGGGGCTCGATTTTGCACCAAGGAAATTACGTGGGTATTGGAAATACCGCACCCGTGGAAAGTAGTTTAAGCAGGATAAAGCGGTTGGCAAGATCAATATTAATTAGTCCACTATACTGATTGATTTCTGGTGGTGAAGTGTCGACACCATCCTTGCTCGTAAGGTAGGGTGCATGATCGACGAAAGCCAGACTCAAGAATGTGACGGCATAGGGAAAAACGCATACATGACAATTGGGCGCACGAAGATCAAGATTACATGAGAGGGCTTACTAGTGTTTAATTCGACATATGGGTCGGTGACCAAGTCAGTCAAGAAGCTATACTGGGTATGATTTTCATAATTCCGGAAGGGATTCGCTTAGATCTAGCGGACGAAAAGCTACGTCTACCCGATAAAGTCCGCATTGATCAAGTGGGGCGTAATCCACTTTATACATCGACCATCCAAGCGATCAATCTGAATGATCAACACGTGGTGAAACCGGCCGGCAAACAACAGAAGTAAGAATACGTATCGCGCCGCCAAGATCTAAACTGTGGGTAAGACGAGAAGTGGAGTGGGTACCAACTATGACTACCGGGTCTGGCAGGATCAACTATTTACAGCTCACCAACCTATGTGACCGCGAGGTTATTGTACGCTGGGGAACTCCATTAGGGGTGTGGATGGTAGCGGACACGATACCCCGATCGCATGGGTACGTGTCTGTGGGGTCGCGACGTTATAACGAGTGGCAGACATTAGCATTCAAGGCTACACCTGATCGAGATGAAGTATCACTCGCAACGTATAAATGGCCATTGGTTGATCAGCGACCATATCCTACGTGTAATTGGGCACTGTTGACTACGTACTGGTTGACCAGTACGGAGTATACTTCTACTGACGACAGTGGTCGACAGTACCCTGCTACGTGTTTTGAGGAACACAGAGGAAGGAAAGGAGACTAAGTATTCAGACTAGTCTCTTGGTAAAAGCAAAACTGTATTAATATAATTAAGTCCTATAACTCCTAGAATCGCCGTTGTCCTGAATTAATTATACTAATATAACTGAATGTATGATGACGTCTACTCACCACCCATTGCGCGCGTCTAGCACCGATTGGTGGGTTGAAATCATCACGATATCAACCAATTAGTAGACCCTTCGGTCATCCCAACAATATGACCATGTCTTGTAACATTGTTTAAAGAATATTTTTCATAATATTTTTATTGTCAGATTGTTTTAATGACAATCTCATGTAACGGGCTACCCCGTTACACTACGCCGAGAAAGTTTTTAAAACGCCAAGATGTGTAGACAGAAAAAGAGTCGAAAGACTGCAGTGCTGACAAGTTACAACCTGATCACAACATGATCGACGACCATATGATGGGCTACGTAGACAAGAGTAAAGACAATGATCGCGCTATGAAGAGTGATCAAAGATCGATCAAGGTACTTGTGAAGTATCATACAAATCACGAGACGCAAGACGATGAGCATGTGTAAATAAAGTCAAAGGAATCTAGCAGAGTGGTGACGCCGACCGTAACATGGAGGATCGATTGCGAGGAGCCTGATCGGGGGCAGAAACGCTAGATCGATCAACCAGACGCGATCTCTACCATGGCTGGTGATAAACAAAAACAGTCCAGACATCAGTCTGCCGAGATCGTAAGGGATACCGAAGAGCGGTGAATGCAGCTCGAGGAAGATGTTTGTCTACCAACGGAAGTTTCTTTGGCGATCTCTACGATCCAAGGCTGCAGAAAGGGTAATCAGTCACAAGATTGGCATGAGGAGTCAAACCATGATGTAAAATTGGTCGACGCAAAAGATTTTGGGCGCGGTATCAGCGATTTGCTGCAAGGAGAGTTCCGCTGTCAGACAGACTGGAGTTCGATCAGAGATTGTGAGTTACAGGAAAAGTCCGATCGACTGGTGAAACGGAATGACGTCGTGGCGATAGAAGAAAAACGACGGGGGTGGAATCGCTTACCGAGTCGAAGTACCCTAACGATAGTGGAGAGTTGTATGCTGAGGATGTCGATCAGCACATGGCGATCCTACCGGAAGTTGTTACACCGACGGCCGAGATATCTTCAAAGGACATTCAAGTGGGCAGCCCAGGAGAGCCACTATCAAGTGATCAAGAGAAGTTGCGACAACTAATATGGGCAAATTGCTATCTGCTAATCGGCAAATATAATGCCCTAGCCCCTGCGGCTCGTGGAGCGGTCTGTGATATTATGTCGGAAGCTCTAACCCGATCGCACAGAGGGTGCGACCGGTCGCTCCCAAATTTCACGAGAAGCTATCTTATCTGATCAGGGACTATTGACGGCGCAGATAATTCGCCCGTACACTTCTCCGTGGTCATCACCGATCTTGGTGATCATAAAGAAGAATGGAGAAGATATTCAATAAGGCATCGACCATAGACGAGTGAATCAGCAGACGAGATTGATGGTTTGCCCCATGCTTTTGATCAGCGACTTGCTGCAGGATATGGATTAAGGTATGTAGTACTGTTTCTTAGACATGGCAAGTGGTTTTTGGGTGGTGAAGATGACGATAAATATCGGTATTATTACGCCATCAGGCCTCTTTGAATGGCTAAGGATGCCGTTTATTTGAAGAACGCACCGCAGATTTACCAACGACTGATCGACAATGCTTAACATGGATATTTGAAGATTTGGTTCCCGTCCAACTACGATCACTTCGGGATCGCCAGATATTATTGACGTGTACCGATGGGGAACCGGATTCTGACATGAAGACTTAGGTCCTTGGTCAAACATCATACATCGACGATATACTGATACCGGCCCCGTCGTAATACATCTCTCTACCGCAAAGTAGAACGATTGTTGAACGTTATAATCAATATAATATATCGATTAGTATGGCTAAGATCTTCTGGCGACGACGCAAGGTAAACTCCCTGGGTCATCAAGTTTCTATGTCTGGATTAGAAGCGAACCCAAAGGATCTAGGATCATTGTTTAGAATATCATTTCCTCAATCTTTACGGTCGATGCAATCATTTTTGGGGAACCTCAACAATTACGGTCGATTCATCTAAGACTTTTCAGTGTACGCCTCAGTACTGTATGAATTAGGAGAAGCCGATTTTCATGAAGTCCGTCAAGCGTATGACGCCTCAAGGACAGTGGGGGTTGCGGGGTGAACTCGGCTGTGTCACACTGCCCATTAAAGCGATCAGAAACTGCATCCAATTGCTGGGGACGATCAGGAATCGCACCCAATTGCTGAGGTCGATTAGGATCCGGAAGGCAGGAGTCGCTGGGAGAAAGCATCGATCGCGTTCACTTTCTTTAAGATAGCGACTACACCCATTTCAAAAAAACAGTTTGATTCGGACCAACCGCCAGTGATTGTGGTTCGCGCCAGCAAGTGGGCTGTGTCGGCGGCATTGTTGCAAAAACATGAGAAGGTGTACTGGCCGGTCACGTTTTCAAGCCATACACTGAAGCCCAACGAATTTAAGTATGGCATTGTGGAGAAGGAGGTACTAGCACTGCTAAGGATGATAGATATATGTTGTATCATGCTGATGTCTCGTAAGATCACCGTGTTGACGCGTTATTCAACCTTAGCCTGCTTTCTCCATTCTTCCGGTCTCAATGGGAGATTGGGATGATGGGCTGCATTGGTATCAACGAGATCCGTCGACGTGAAAAGGGTGAAGATAAGATACTAAGTACTTCGTCAGCGAGTATAACTCCTCGACGAAAAGTGGATGAGATGTTGATCGCGATTGCGCCAAAGAAACAACCACGACAAACGATCAGTATGCCTGCACCTACCGTCGAAGGGGAAGCGAATCTTTGGGTGGCTAGTATTAATGGGTCTGATAGAGTGAAGAAAGTGTGGATCATGCAGCGCGATCGTATGGATATTTGATGTTAAAAGGTAATGGCTGCCGCATCTAAGTTTGTCCCTGATTCAACGGTCAACGAAGAAGAGTATAGAGGACTACTTCTATGTTTTGATATGTTGACTGATCAGAACAGGGGACGGTTAATCATATGTGGAGATTCAAATATAGTGATCAGGCAAATGCGTGTAGGGATCGATTGCAAGGCGCCAGGTCTATTACTGCTTAAACATAAAGCGGTGGAGAAACTCCGATCCTGGCCGAAACATGATTTCTTGCATGTGAATGGCAAGCGCATATCGATTGGAAAGTGAAGCTCTGCGGAAAAAGAAAGGTGTAATAGTGGTGGATGACCAAGATCGACAAGATCTAGTGACTATGAATCGGCTAGATGAGTTACTGTTACACCGCAAAACGAATTAGAGGGTGCAAGAAGCTTTGATTACCCGTGCTACCGCACGACGACGCCATTCGCCAAAATTTGATAAGAGAAGATCATACAACAGATTCGAATCGAATGGATCAAACAAGCGCAGGATGAAGAGAATTGGATATCTAACTTGAAGATCTACTGGACTGAAGACGTATCTACGATTGCATCAGCGGATGCAAAATCATGAACCTTGATCGCGCCGGACTATGAGGTCGACCAGGAAGAGTTGTTGCTCTTTTGTCTCAGATCAGCTACAAAGTCAGAAGGCCTCGTAGAGCTGGGTCTGTTGGTGATCCCAGAGCTATTGCAGCAAGATTTTTTACATCATTATCATACCAGTTTGTAGTGCGTCCACCACGGTATAGGTCGAACTTACTTAAGGATCAGGACAAATTTTCACTGGAGAGGTTTGTATCGAAGTGTGCAACGGTATGTGGGAGAGTGTGTGGATTGCGAGACATGTAAAGGCCGCCCCTGCGATCGAAGTGGATCGCCGGGTAACATACAAGCGACGTACCCTTTTCAGATTCTATCGATGTATCATATCCCTTCTATGCCGTAATCGTTCAAAGGAAACACAGAGGTGTTGGTCTGGGTCGACTGATTCTCTAAAAATGTGGTTGCGAAGGCGAGTGCATTTCGGACCGCAAAAACAATCTCAAAAAATTGCAAAGAATTTGTATTCAGAAGGGTTAGCGCAAGTGAAGTAATTCGTCACGATCGAGAGCCAGGATACATGTCTGATTTCTATAGGGCGTTTAACCGGATCGTAAGCCAGAAACAAGAGCTACTATGGCTTGTAGACCACAATCAAACGGCACAGCAGATCGCATGGTACAGACGTTAACTAGAGCGATCAAGATGTATGTGTCTGACGAGAACCAAAGAGATTGGAATGAATATGCCGAGCGATTAACACACGCGATCAACACCGCGCATGATCAGATTCGCGCTGACACCATATTTTATTTGATCCACGGTTGGGACCCCCTATCAACGTTGGAGGCTACGTTACCCTTAGGGAATTTCGCTTCGCGAGATCGAGATCAACGACGATTGCGATTTAACATACAACGTCATTATTAACAGGCGAGAGCGACGGTCAACAGTCGACTGAAGTAAGCAATTTATGATCGCCCTGATCAGCATAATCAGGATCGCGATCTGCTGGGTAAATGCAGCGGATTGCAAGTCTGGCTTTTTCTGGATTGAGTGAAAGAGGAGTACGGTCTAGAACTGGCACATATGTGTCACGGAACGTTCTGAGTGATCGACAAGTGCGGGGATCACGGGGTGAGATTGAAAATATCAGGTACTCCCTACCAATTTTTCTAGTGGTTCAAGTGTCGAAGATGAAACTCGTACGATTGTTTCTGGATCGACCGATGGAATAATTGAGAATAAGCGAAGTCGATCGAGTTAATTTTGACGAATTCTTATTACCAGAAGACAGTTGGGTAGGCGATATGGTAGAAGAAAATTTCGAAGTGGATGGAATAACGGACATGTGATCAGGACAGCGGACACGTTATGGCAGGGTGCACCGACAGTTCAAAGTCTATTAAAAAGTATATGGTGATCTGTCGTGGGTAAACAAAGCCGACTTGAATTGTGGAGCGTTGTTATAAGAATGGGATCGTGATTTTGTGCGGAAGAATCGGCTTCCAGTGATGCAGTAGCACGAAGAGGGGAATGCGGGAGAGTGAGGTCAGGTCGTAAACTTGAGATCACAAAAAGGAAGGTTGTATGTAAAGATGGAAAGGCGGTAGATTTTGTGAGCATTGCACACAAAGATTTACCGACGTGATCGCGCTGGTGAAGGTCTATCAGCATTAATGATCGTCAGTGATCGGCATCGGTGGATTGATCGCCAGTAATCAGCATCGGTGGATTGATCGCGGTGATCAGATTAGTGGATCTTTGATCGCGAGCGATCTGGATGGTGGTAGATATGATCGCGGTCATGAGATCACTGGACCTTTTTTCGCGAGCGATTTGGACGGAGGGTGACCTAATCGAGCATATTAAAGGAAGAAGAAGCATAGAGACGATTTCAACAATGGATTACGAAGATCAAACGAAATAGAAAATCGATATTAACACGAGGGACTGACCAAGCGAAAAGATATGTGCGCAGTCAGATCGACACTGTGTGACAACTAACAGCGCAGGGGACGACTGTGGTAATGCGATTTTGGATCTTCGCTGTAGAGGCTCTGATCGCATTATCGTTATGGCCGAGCCAGTTAACGGTTGGCTGCCCGATCCGACATCGGGTCAGATCTCGTTTATTGGACAGTCAGACTAAAATGGATTACAGATCGGGCAGGTTGGGACCTACGATCTTGGGTCAAGGCATGAGGCGGAAGGTAACGTTGGCGATCAGTCTATCAAGAAGGGAACCGCGATAAGCAAGGCAAGCGCGATCAAGGAGTCAATCGAGATCGTGATAATTGATCGAGATCGTGATCAGTGATCAGGTATGTAGTCGAGGTCAAATATTTGATCAAGATCATGTTAATGTGAAGCACACCATGTGATCCTCGATCGGCAAGGCAATCACGATCAGAAGGCGATCGAGATCGTGATCAGTGATCAGGAAGCGATCAAGATCGGGATCAGTGATCAGGTATGTGATCGCGATCAAGTTGGTGTGGAGCACACCATGTGATCCGCGATCAGCAAGGCGATCGCGATCTGGAGGCGATCGGGATCGTGATCAGTGATCAGGTATGTGGTCGCAATTAGACAAGCATATCAGGTGTGGGCCACGCAAGTGCAAGATCGCCTACCGTCTCGAGAGAGTGACATGTGGCAAACGATGTCCAAGACATTGGGATAGGGATATGGTTGTTGGGTTTGATTGGTTAAAACAAAACAGAGATCAATTTGCTTCAAAGTACACGTGTCGACTTCTCCTCCGGGTGAATCATTGGCCATCTGACGTCACGGAAAGGTTTACATATTTTAATCACGTTATATCCCTGGATTGTTTGGCCAGGGATCAAGATCTCTCAAACAACACCCAAACTTAGACTGGGCGCTTGAAACCCTTTGTGGTCGAGGACACAAGATCGCGAGACGGCTCAAGTGGTCAAAAGGCTCGCGAATCAAGGTCTTCATTTGGACAAGGCGATCTGTTACAGATCAGGGTGACTCATATCGAGCAACCCACAAGCATACAAGTGGTTCCGTGACGAATTCCACGTGATCACACCAACCCCGATCGTGGTGTGAAGATATCCACACCGTACTCGAACGTCGATCCCATCACAAACACGGTCAAGTTTTCATTTACACGAGTCCACCTGGAAGAGTGCAACCCGCCCCACCGACAGTTACACGAGGTGAGGAAGGCAATCAAGAACACAGAATCGTAGTACCCCTCCGTTTGTCGGTCGTCCGTGCCCCAGTGGATAGTTGGAAACGACTCCTCAATAGAGCGATCACCACTCCACCACATTGTTGTCTCGAGGCAACCACCGAGTTATTTATGGTGAATTTCACCATCGGGAAGAATTATCGTCTATTCGAGAACGATTGGACATAGCATCGATGGATCTATTCCAGGAACGGCTTGCAAGGTCCGTCTTACCATCGGTTCCAGGATGATCAGATGTGTATATCTTCGACTGTGTTTCCAAAGTGCGCAACACGAAGTACCATAAGTCCGCCGTGAACTGACGATCCGGGTAGGATACGAGTTCACGAGGTAACCCGCGGAGTCGAAAGATTGTGTCGAGAAAAACACGAGCACACCCCTGTGCCGTGATCGACTCGGTTGCTGCAGCAAGATGCACCATCGTGCTGAGTAGGTAAACGAACACAAGACTACCATCATTATTGTGGTCGTATACGGGAAGCCAAAGACAAATTCCGTGGAAAGGAACTTTCAGCACTTGGTTTGACATGTATAGGCTTTATATGCGCACGGTATGAAGGATGACCCTTCTCCTGTTGACAAACCTCGCAAGCAAGAAAGTAAATATGCACAAACTTATACTGGTAGGGCCAGTAAAAGTCACGACTTACCGTAAGGTAAGAATTTTTCCTTCAACGATGTCCGCCTGTTGTGGCATCGTGACACTCGTCCATGATGCGTAAGCGCAAATCATTATGAGTGGGACGAAGACACGAGGTGTGTCGCCAGCAACGGCCGTATAGTATAGCAACCCGTTGCGAGTTGTGTATTGATTCGAAGAGAACTAACATAAAACGATTGATCTTTCACCGATTTGCGATTTATATTCACAAGATGATCCATCAAGCGCAGAAGATCCTTATTTTATGCGTAGGCATTTCTCACGTCGTCAAGTAATGTTGACGACGGGACACTGACCGTAAGTGTCGCAACCGTGAGCTTGTCATCACTGTTGGATTGCGCGCCCGGATCGAATTCAAGAAGGCACGACACCGCATCAGCGACGGCATTGAGTCATCCTAGTTCATAATCGACGAAGAAGTTGTACTCCGCGACGATAGACAGCCATCTCGCCATTCCTTGCGAGAGGTGCGGACTGTTTACGGCCGTGCTTAATGACGCATGGTCCGTATAGACTATGAACGGTCTATCTCTACGAGATAGACTCGATACCTAACTAGTGCCTACTTCATGGCAAGGAGTTCCTTGTCATACACTGGATGATTATGCTCAGCTGCTTAAGCTGACGCGATTAATAACAGATGACGCGCTCTGATTTATCAGAGCAAACCTGCATCAATGCGCAGCCGATCGCAAAATTTCTGGCGTCAGAGACCACATGGAATGGTCTGCCCTGATTTGCACTCGCAAAGATAAGCGATTGCATCAATCTCTGCTAAATAACTTCCAAAGAACGCTGACATTCAGCGTTCCATGACCACTTCACATTTTTCTTGACTAAACAAGAAAGATGCACAGTTATCCCGGCGTTGTAGCGCGATACTCAAACAACTATGCCGCTAGACTAAGGAGCTTACGAATTCCCTTGACATCGACTGGCACAGGCCAGTCGGTGATCGCCTTGATCTTTTTAGGATCATGGAGTACGGCGCGTTTACCCACGATGCACCCAATAGTGGTATTTCGCTTTCCGCAAATATACACTTCATGAGGTTTGCGTACAATTTATGATTGCGCATGAGTTGGATATCCTGACACACGTGTGTTACTATAAACTCCAACGTCCGTGTTCCCGTCTTTAGCCCCGCTATGGACGAACAAATTGTCAAAGTAACTTGGTGCTAAATCCCGCACCGGTCTCAACAAGTTTGTAAAATATCTGTTCAATCTTTCAGGGGCTTTACTCAGCCCTTATGATATCACTAGCCACTCCCACAGCATACCTCTTGGGGTGGTCACTGCTGTGTACGGGATGTCCCGTTCACGCATGAGGATCTGAAAAAATCCGTCCATCAGATCCATGGACAAAAAGACGGTACTCTTACACATACCATCTATGATCACGCCAATCCTCGGTATCGGCGTCTGAGACGGTACCGTTGCTGCATTCAACTTGTTGAACGCGTGCACTATCCGCCATCCTCCTGTGGCCTTTCGCACACAGAAGGTCGGAGAGCTGTGAGGGGATGTTGATTCCCTCACATGGCCCGCTGCTGAGCGATCGGCAAAGAACTTGTCGATCGCTAGTACTTGTTCACGAGGCAGTGGCCACTGCTTCATGACACAGTACTTCGAGCCCGGTTTGATCTCGATCTCGTCTCGAGTGCCTTTGTCCTTGGGTATTTCGCAAGGCACGGATTCAGGGAACACATCCTTGAATCGATCAAATCCTTATACAAATGATTTGCCTGATGTGACTTCCAGGATTGAGACGTGTATCGCTTAATCCGAGTCTTCTCATCGAGGACACTTACACCCATCGATGAGCTGCTGAGAACCCGTTCGTTCTCAGCAAATACTGTCGCCGACCGAATATCGGCCACATACTCATACTCTGTGACGAGTATGCGGATCTGCTTGACTTTGCCACTACGCAGATCACGCAAGAACCGTTTCGGTTCTAGCGTTGGAAACTGAGTTATCTCAGAAGTTAACTTCGGGGACACAATCAGATCAAGCGTATAAGCGCCTACGCTTGATCCGTCATTAACCGAGACGTTCAACGTCTCGGTTGCTTCCTGGGAACTTCTTTCCCAGGTTGCTGAGGGCCTAATCCTTCAGGAAGTGACTCTTGAGGAATTCCTTCCTCAAGTACGTGGGGACTAATTCCCTCGACGTCTTCTGACTGTGGCTGTGCAACCACAGTCAGGTACCGATCCTCTACGGTCGACTCTCCAGTCGACCTAGGATATTCATGTTGCCCTTTGAAGGCAACAGGTTTCTTACTTCAAAGATGCTGCCCGCTAGGCATGCATCCATGTCCCGGTCCACTCGACTTATTCGAGTGGTGGACCTTCGAAGCCGCCTGTACTTCTATACAGGCACTGGGAGCTTGGTCTACAGTGAAGTGATCAAATACACTGAGATCTTGAGCAGTCTTGCGAACGACCGCAAGTGAGCCCATCGCAATCATCCGCAGTACATCCACACGCTTGTAGACGCTTCAAGATGTTCATCCGATGGCCATCTGATGAAGAAGCGGCAGAAATCTTCACGAATTGATGCTGCCATCTCTCTCTTGACTCGTACGTTCTGAGCCAAGGTAATCCCAGGATGACATCAAATTTGTCATTTAGATCCAGTACGATAAAGGTGCCATTGTACTGTTCTCCCTCTATACTGTGGTTGGTTCCTACTCTATATATCTATGCGCCTGGGCAAGGCGTAACGTCATCATCATTAGAAATATGTCGCGCATAACGAGCTTGAGCCTGAGATCTTCTAGTGACTGGCGAGAAAGAAAGTTGTTCGGCGCCCCACAGTCAACTAGAGGACGAACTAACAAATTTTTTGTCACTTGCAACTTCAAGTAAATGAGTGTCACTTCATCACCAGGTGCAGAGACACACAATGATTGTGTATCTGGAGCAACTTTCTCCAAGAAACTTGCAATTCTCTTAAGGTTGCTGGACTAGTAGGGCACTCCTCCCCGACTGACCCGTCCATTTTTAATGGTCCGCTTCGCTGCTGCGGTTTCGCAGCAGCACCGAACCCACGCTTATTTTCCCCTTTTGGCAAATGGTGGTTCACTTCGCTCAGCAATGTTTGGTACTGAGCGTGGGGCACTACACTCGTAAGCGAAGTGTCCAATCTTCTGACAACGAATGCACTTTTGCAATTTCTTGTTGTTCGTAGAGAGATGTATCTCGCTCTTAATATAACAGATGTCCATGGGTTCTGGACCTCAAGTCTCTTGTCGACTTGGTGGACGATAAAAGCTGGATCTAGCATGAGTCTACCTCATGTTATAGTCTTCTGTGTCGCAGCTGATATTGCTTGTTCAAGCGTATCCAACTCTAAGCGTAACGGGTGATTCCTGACGGGACCATCTGAAAGCCTATTATGAACACAGTATTCAAGGTGTGTTCATGTACCGGGTCAGCAGTCATACTACTCGGAAGAAGTCGTATACGCGAATCATAAGCGTGCACTCACGCTTATCCTGTTTGAGTTTAGGAGCTTAATATAAGCCCTAAACTCAGATCTAGGCGGTTCAAACGTTTGTTTGAGCCGGGTCTTTGAAAACTCAAGCGACTCATAAGCATATAGGTCGCTCATCTCGATTCCTAGATCCCAAGTCTTGGCGCGTCTTGGCCAAGTGGGCTTGATCAAATGTGACTTTCATTTTCTCATCGTCGATACGACGTGCCTTTATGGCTCTGTCTAGTTTGACGAATTATAAAAATAGGGAGTCGTCCTCGACTCCTCTGTACTTCGAAATATCAATCCATAAGATTTCGGGACGACGCGTGTGTGTCGTCCCGCCCACAGCAGTATTGAGGTGCTTCTGTCTCAACAGCTCTGTCTGTTGAGCACCAATTTATCTCACCTGCTCGGCCTGTTGATAGCCTTTCTGGTGAAGCAAGGCTACTTTCTATCATTCGGCGAAAACTTCATTTTGGATGACCCTGGCTTTAGCAGCATGTTGTTGGTTCCTGTCAAGGGACTCCAACATGGCGCTAATGGCGAACTCGCCTACGGTAGAACACATTCGTTCTACCGCCCTCCATTCGATATCACTCAAATGGTTAAACCCTTCACGCGTGGCTTGAAAGATCTCCTCCTCATCTAACATTGTAATGTCAAATGAGGTGGTCGTGGTTGTTGGACGGACTACAACGTGCTACTAGATGTAACGGGGCATACTCTCACCAGATGACTTGTAAGACCTTGTGCTGACTTAGCACTAGGCTGCATACCTTCGACGTCACGTACACGTGGCGTGAGAAAGCGCAAGGAAGTAAACAGAACTCGAAAGCTTTGATTAACGAAATAGTAGAGTTGTATACAACATAGTTATGTTTCTTTGTAAACCGTCTTTGTCTTAGTCTAACCATACCAAACTACAATCTCCTATGTGGGTTTCTTGCCCACCACCCATTGCGCGCGTCCAGCTTCTATTGGAGGTTAATTTTGTTGATGTAGCGTCTACATCAATCAATAAGTGGAGCGCCCATATGTAAGTATCTGAATAAATTAAATTGAAATATTGATAGATTCGTTTCAATTTTAGGTAACGGGCTCACCCCGTTACACTCACAAGAAATCGACTCTACGAGCTTACAGCTCCAGGTCCTTGTTCAGGGGACTTAAACGATTCACTGTCCTAAATGCACAGTGCACTTTAAGAGTCGGTGTCTTAGTAAGTCTTGCATCTTCTTAAGATCAAGACGCCTTGGAAGGCACGTGATATTTCTCGGTCAAAAGAGGAGTTGAACTTTTTTTGTTTATACATCGAAAAGAATACCTCAGACAAAACGTACTTTATCTCGATCTCGACACTAACGCTATATTGGCTACCTTTATAGATCTCGTATTTTGGTGGCTGACACACGTCAGCCTGCAACAACTGATACGATCCTGGTGTTCGAATATCCTTTTTAATAGAGCGTTACCCCTGGTGTATACCACACGTGTCCTCTTGTAACAGCCATCAAAGTCCTAGAAGCTGCTTTCACGCCTTTCACGAACCATTCAATTCTCGTGCGTTAGCGAAGGTAACTGCTCTGCAATATGTCCTCGAAGGCTTGTAGCACTTTCTTGATCTACGAAGCACTGCTTTAGATCCACGCTTGGATCATTACATGCTCTTGAGCATGTAGCGACAAGAAAAAAGAGACTCGGCATGTGGTCTGCACTGCCCCAAATCGATTGCTCCATAGCGCAGTGGTCAGCACTACAACTGCTAAACCAGCAACTTCGGCTGGCGGGCGCAACTGCAAACGCCCCTGTAGTTTGATCCTTTGCGCCTCTGCGTACGTACGTGTAGTTTTAGTTACCAGCTTTGTACATACAATAAGGTGACGATCTTGGGACCGGGGAACCTGCTCAATGTGACCC
This sequence comes from Hyaloperonospora brassicae, assembly GCA_947650285.1. Lineage (NCBI taxonomy): Eukaryota > Oomycota > Peronosporomycetes > Peronosporales > Peronosporaceae > Hyaloperonospora > Hyaloperonospora brassicae. Next base: position 134,415 of record CANTFL010000198.1, read on the forward strand.
ACCACCGAACGTCCGACCAGGTCCTGAACGAGTCTATTCGATCGCTTTTGACAGGCTCTTGTCCTCCACAGCTCTGTCCATTTCGACCCCACTTCTATGTCACGTCCTCAAGACCTACTGCCTCCGTGGCTCGTAAACCACCACGTCGCTCATGACTCGCCACTTCTTCCCGACCACATTCGCCTCATCCCATGGGACGACGGGTTCACTCCCTCCGGCTGCAATTGCCGTCCGGGTACACTCGTGCGTGACTACCCACGGGACCATCCGGGAGCTCTTGTAACAGTCGATCACGCAGTGTCGGAACGTACGGCCGATCAGCTGTACGCGAGTGCGATCGAAGCAAAAGTGTGGGGTGTCTACGTGTCAGTCGATGAGTTACTAGTGCTTGATGCTGCCAGTCGAGCAGCTTCGATTGTAGTACCGAAGGTCAAGCAAACTGCAGCACAGAAGCTGGAAACCGGTCGTCAGGATTTAGCTCGACAAGCGATCCAGGAATTCCTCGTCGAGCGCTTGGCTGGACAGGACGTGATTACTAAGAACGACTGGGCACGTACGCACGGTGTCGCCGTGTGGGTCATTGCCTCCGATTGCGACGATGAGACGGAGTACCACGTGGACTATGCCGAGCAGGTCCGATACGAGACCAATGTGCTCTTTCCGCCCATCTATGGCGCTACGTTGCACGTGAGTCCACTGCGAAGTAGCAGTAGTAGTAGTAGTAGTAAGAGTGGCGCTACTTGTACTGACGAGGAACTGGTCGAAGAGGGGCAGCGGGAGACGGGTGTACTCGAAGGCGGAAGTCTGTACGTGAATGTCAAAGGTCTGGACCACTATGAAAAGTACGGCCACAAGACGCGCAAGCGGTCAACGCGACTGACAACGGATGAGCTGGAGGAGCTGAGCCAGACTGAACCTGGATGGGAACGTGTCCCGTACGTGTATCGTCGAGGGATCGTGTGTGATGGCGAGCTGCCTCACTTTAGCGGTCGCGTGCGTTCACTGCCGACGTCATTGTCATCTGTGAAATACGCGAAGGTGCCCGTGAAGCGCGTGATCGTGGGCTTTAACCTGTTTCCGAGCGAAATCGGCGCGTGTGTCGCTAAGTTCCCCGAACACAGCGGCGCTTTCAACCGCTACGTGAAGCTCTCTCAAGCCGCCGTGAAGCGGACAAAGGCGCTGTCGACTGCGGGCAACAAGGGCGGCTGGACGCTGGCGAGTGTGCGAGCGAACCCAAAGCAGGCTGCGTTTCTCAAGTTGCTGGCACGTAGGGTACGTGAGACGGAGAAGCAGAAGTCGGAGGCAGTGACACCGACTGTAACTGCGTCGTGCCCGTCAAGTTGTGAGCTGCGGAACGAGAGTGAAGAGGTGGAAGAAGATGTCGAGAGGTGACGGACGGACGCGAAAGATTTCATGATACAGTTGACGCTGCGACTCGCAACTTGTTTGACCGCTGGACTTTGCCACACGTGCAGCTGACTGCAGAGTTTCAGTTGTGGCGGAAGAACTTGAGGCCGACCCAGTTGGCGTAGCACGTCAAGATGGTCACAGGGATCGTGAGGGGCACCAAGTAGCAGTAGTACACGTCGCTCTCGAGAGCGCGCAAGAGACTGACGCTCACTTGTTGGTCTTCAGAGCTTTTGATGGCCATTTGATCTGTCGCTTCAGCTGTGGCAGAGGTCTCTGGAAGAAAAAGTAGCAGCAGTTTCGAGAAGATCATGACATACCTATCAGTGATCATCGACAAGAAGGTGTGAGAGAGAAGTTGTTTGTAAATGGAGAAGAAGAAATCATATTGGACGGAAGAGGTTCATTTAGCTGCGGGCAGCAATCGTACATGGATGCAATAAAGACCAGGGCCGCGAGTAACACGATTACGTAGCCCCACACGTGACTGGTGGAGCCTGCACGTGGCGCTGCCACCTTCATGTCCTGTCCTGTGAGCTAAAATAGCGTCCTCTATACTACGTGCTTCCGTCGTTTTGTGTGACGCACACACTCCCCGCGCGTCGCTAAAGCACTGTTATAAGGAGGTAGAATGCAGCGAAACAGCTGTGAATGGGTTGTAAGAAACGGTAAAGACACGCGTGTGGATAGAGGTCAACGAGCTTGCAGCGTCCGCTAAGCAAGTAGATACAGTGGATGCAGTTTAAGTCCAAGAATGATGAGATGGTGCCGCATAGGTTGTTGTCTACCACATCGTTCGAATACGAGCGGCCAGGAGTACTGATTGAGCATTTTGAGGGATTCGACTGTTTTCGGAAGCACTTCTTGCTGCGAGATAGCTGAGGTGTGGCCCTCGCCTCATTCATCTGCCATGGCACGATCCTGTTCGCTCAAGCTTTGTCGTTCTGCTGCCTTGACACCCTTAGGCGGCCACATGGAAAACTATGAGAGGACATATCGTGTGACCAAGTGCAAAGCTGAAGATTTGTGCTCGCGATCAAGTAGATGGCATCAATGACCACGTGGTCGGAGCAATTGTTTCATAATGGAAGAGGTGAGCGCGTTTAGCCTGTTTGACAGGGCCAGCTATAAGAGCAGATACGAGTGCAAGACACGAGATTGAGGTAGCAGCAAAGTATGCAGCTAGTAAAAGGGCGGCAACGAAAGATGAACAGGATGCACGTAAAAGGTCTGGACAGCAAAAGCTGTGATGATTAGGCAGGTTCAATCTGATGAACGATACGTATGGCAACTGATCTTGCTGTTCGAAATGTACAACACAAACAAAGCGCTACCAACGTGAGGCCATTGCTGAGGAGAAACTTACTTGCCAAGTACCTAAACATTTGTCATGTGGTGTGGCTTTATTGACAGCATTTCGAAACCCTGATAGTTCCGAACGTTCTCTGGTCTCGAGCAATCTTGTAGTTTCGCGGCGAGCGGCGATTGCTAGACAAACCAATGTAGGCACGTAGGAAGATGTAGGAGCAACACTAAGTGGGCAAGCAGTCCCCTGCTAGTGCTACCTTGGTTGCCGTGTCTTGGGTCGTCGACGACATCTTCACGGCAAGTAATATAGCGTACGATGTTGAAGAAGGGGTGGAGCTGGTGCGCTAGCTCTGTGCACGACAGCCATGTAGACGTCGTCGTTTGCACCTCGGCGTCTCTGTGGGCGCTGGCGCATTTACGAGAGCAAACTTATCTCCGTGCTGACTAGCGCTGGTATAGCCGCTGTTTCTAAGCTGCTGCTGATTCTCGGGTTCTAGAGCAGTGAACGAGTGTGCTCGACTTCTTACTGCACGCGATATCGGTATGCGCGAAAGTTTGCATTTGCTGTCACCGTGTGCGTCCATCCGCGCTTTCTTACCAGCGTAATCAGTGCTATCGGCTTATGCGGATCGCAGCTGCATATTTGATGTCGATGAGCTTGAGTTCGCCTCTACGGATACACACTGTCGATACTTTTCGCTTGCTACCTCGGGCGTGCGCAATTTGCTGCTATGTATGCTGGAGCTGCTTGGACACCGACTGGTGTCGTTGCGACATGGAGACATGCTGGGCTTGCAACGATGAGCTGACCAAAACTTTGTTTGCACGCGTTGACGTATTTGGACACACGCATTTCAATTCAGCCACCGCGGAATAACATCCAGGCTTATATAGCATATTCACCGATCGTCACAAGAGAGTTTTGCTCGCTGCAAGCACGCGAACGAGGGCGTGAGGTATCCGTCTTGTCGACAATGACAATCAGCAATGCTGTCGAGAACGCAAATGTTTGGGGACATGAGGTACACAGCGAGTCTGTCTATTCTTTCGCTAAAAACGGTGGAGTTTTATTTGCAGCATTTTGTTTTTTCTGGTATCAAATTGGTCCTACAACGAGTTAGTCTCGACTTTCCATACAAAAATCAAGCCACAAGGCTTGTGTTAATTTGTAAAAAGTATCGTCAAAAGGTTGCGATAGTAACGGTCCGTGCAGCGCACATTGCTTCAGTGACCTGCAGTAGCACTAAACAGTACCTTTTAGCAATGGCAGTGCCGCTCGATAGCCGTAGCGACTCGGACGACGGCTTCCAGGACTTTCTGAGCGACAACAGTGGCGATCAAGAGGCGCTGTTGACGCAGGAAAGCGCAGCACTTGAGCGTCGCATGAAGACCGTAAGCGCCTCTTTTAGTCCTATCGGACGCAACTCAGCTCGAAATACCATAATTTATGTCACACGTCAAACCTTATTGTATTGTATTGGACTCACTGATGACGTCTCTGTTCTTTTCGCAATATTAGATGGGTATTCGAGACGGTCTCGAGCTCGGTAAGGAGATCACGTTGCAAGAAGGGTTTGACGCTGGTTATGCGCAAGGAGCAGCACGTAGTTTTCGTGTTGGAACACTGCGAGGCGCTTTGGAAACAGCCGTTCGGTGTGGTCTGACGAACGACGAGGCAATGCTGACTGAAGCACGTGCTTGTATATCTCAGTTGAAGACACTGGAGAGGGATTCCAAGCTGCACGACGGAACATCTGAAGACAGCGCTGAACTTGTAGTACTGACGCAAGCTGAAGATCTGCTTACGAGCATCGGGGTGGACGTTACAACTTTGTGAACGTGCTTGGAAGCAGAATAACGGGAGACTATGTCATTTTCACGAGGGTCTGGTCTTTTGTCAGAAGAGCACTCGTAGTCTCACATAAGTACAAGTATGCATTTAGATTCTGTGTAACAAGATAAGCACAGAGCAAGAATCATTTCGACAAATGCTGAATATATCGGTAGTGAATCTGCGAGGGCTTTTGGCGTACAACCTTGTCGACGAGGAAAACAGTACGGGTATTATCGACGCGTAAGTAGTACGGTCCACCTCGAGTAGACGCCATGATCAGGCGTTGTCGTACGGTACACGTACAATCGCATAAAGGTCCAGGTTAACGTGTATTGTCTGTATGCTCTTTCTGACAAAAACGGAAAAGTGCGGGCTTTGGTGGTACGATCTACCTTCACTTTCGCCAGTATTCCATTTACAAATATGCACATTGATACAAACCCGAGTCACCGTTGTTGGAAATAGAGTGGGTATACTCGATAACAAGATCATCCGGTCGAACATGGTATTTTCTGTTTTTCGTATCGATGATGTGTCGGTAAACAATCTATTGCTCAGCTTCCAAGCTTTTGCTGGAAGACGCATCACGCTACGTTCGCATACTTTAGGACAAAATGATGACTTGGTATGAAGCACGAACTGCTGAAACAATTGCGCTACATTTCTAAAGAGCCAAATCAATTTTCCAAAGTGTGGGCGCAGAAAATTGCTGTCGCGTCCACCAGTCTTTGTTTGTCACGAGAGCTTCCGCAAAGCGCTAAGCTGAGAGACTAGTCAAGTACAGCTGAAAGTTGGAGAGGCAGAAGGACAAGTGGTGCGTAGGTGAGGCAGCATGCGCTGTTTTGCGTCAGTATTACGTAAGGCGTGTAACTGTCGTGCCACACAAACACAGCCACAGTGCATCCTGGCAACACATGGATCTGCCTGGCGATACAAGGAGTTGCCTGACATCGAGGCAAGCCTGCTAACGATTTCAATGCACGCGTAAGTATCCCTTATTATTATATGAAGTTGTTCAATGATACGATTTAGCATACTGTCGATCTCGGTAGCTGGTCCACGCTAGTATGTTACTTGTCAAAGTCGCTGGGGCGGGTCGACGATGCCTGCCAAGTGATAAACTGCATCCCACAGGACGAGTGCGCATATCGAAGCGCTGTACAATAAGTTCGTCGTACATGAGCACGAGATTAATTGCCTACGCTAGCCCATTAGGTCCAGCGCTCTTTTATTTTTTTCCATCGAAAAGCAAGCGCATCAAAAACATTTTTTGCTTCCTCAACGTTTCCGTGTCATCTGTCGCTAGATCTTACAGTACAAGCGATAAAATTATACGTCAGGTGTAACGGGGCAGCCCGTTACATGGAAGTGTCACTTTAAAGAAAGTGACAATAAAGAATATTAAGTTGAATATTCTTTGAACAATATCACCGATAGTGGTGATATTGGTGAGGCGACCAAAGGGTCTGCTCATTGGTTGATATCTTGATGATATCAACCCACCAATCACCGCAGGACGCGCGCAATGAGTGGTGACGAGACGTCACCATACACTCAGTTATATTAACATAATTAAGTCAGGTCAAACAGAGAGACAGTAGTTAGAGGACTTAATTATATTAATACAACAGTTTCACTTTTCCCTTATCTACGCTTCCTCGTTTGCCCCGTGTACGTCTGTCGGGGCACCAAAACCCTTGCGTTAAGTTCACGCAAGGGTGTGCCCCGTTACACCTGGTAACACTTTGTAGTCCTTTCAAGGACCACAGCATCTAACATGAACATGTTGGATGATGAAGAGACCTTTCACGCCACGCGTGAATGGTTTACCTATATGAGTGACATCGAATGGGTTGCGGTAGAACGAATGAGTTCTACCGTAGGCGAGTTCGCCATTAGCGCCATCTTGGAGTCTCTAGCTAGAGACCAACAACATGCCGCTATCGCCAACTTCAATCAAATGAACTTGCCGTTGAGAGGGAGAAAGTAGCCTTGCTTCACCAGCAAGGCTCTCAACAGGCCGAGCAGTTGAGAGAACTCGGTGCTCAACAGACACAGCTGTTGAGACAGCAGCAATTCCATGCTGCTGTGGGCGGGACGGCACATGCGCGTCGTCCCGAGGTCATGAAAGTTGACATCTCCAAGTACAGTGGAGTCCCGGAGGACTCCCTGTTACTGTCGTTTGTCGAACTCGACAGAGCCTTTAGGGCTCGTCGCGTCAAAGATGAGCAAATGAAAGTCACATTTGCTCAAACCCACTTGGAAGGACGTGCCAAAACTTGGTCCCTGGGGCTCGAGAGTAGCGACCCAAATGTGTCAAGTCGCTAGATGACTTCAAGTCCCGGCTCAGACAAACGTTTGAGCCGCCACGGGATGAGTTCAGGGCTCGTTCTGAGCTCCTGAAACTCAATCAGGGTTAGTGTGATGTGCACGCTTACGCTCAACATATACGACTCCTCGCGAGTAGTATAACTGCTAGCCCAATTCATGAGCACACGTTGATTACGGTGTTCATGCAAGGTCTCGCGGAAGGGCCCGTCAGGAACCACCTGTTCCGCCTTGAGCTGAATACGCTTAGAGATGCGATATCAGCCGCGGAACAGGAAGACTTTAGCATGAGACAGGCTCATGCTAGCTCAAACTCTTACCTTCCACCGAGACGACAAGAGATCGGAGGTCCAGAACCAATGGACCTCTGCTATGTTGAGAGCGAGATACCTCGCTCTTCAAACAACAAGCGATTGCAGAGGTGCAATCGCTGTCAGAAGTTAGGGCACTTCGCACATGAGTGTAGTGCTCCACACCCAGTACCAAACAGTACTGAGCGAAATGGACGACCATTTGCCAGAAAGGGCAATGGGCGTGGGTCCAGTGCTGTTGCGAAACCGCAACAGCGAGACGGACCATCAAAAAATGGTCGGGATCAGTAGGGGCGGAGCGCCCTACTGATCCAGCAACTCAAGAGAATTTTCAAGTCTCTGGACGAAAGTTGCTCCAGATACACAATCATTGTGTGTCTCTGCACCTGGTGATGACGTTTCGCTCATCACCTTGAAGTTGGAAGCGACAAATGATTTGTCGGTTCGTGCCTTAGTATACTGTGGGGCGTCGAACAACTTTGTTCGTCGCCAGTCACTAGAGGGTCGCAGACTCAAGTTCGTTGAGCGCGACATTCCCCTCACGAGGATGACGGTGCGCCTTGCAACAAGCGCATCGATTACCGTTGAGAAACGTGTAGTAGGAATCCACTACACGTTAGAGGGCGAACACAACGATGATGGCTTCATCGTGCTAGATCTGGATTTTAATTTTTTGTCATCCTGGTATTACCTTGGCTCAGAAAGTACGAGCCAAGAATGAGCTGGCAGCATCGATCCGTGAAGATTTCTGCCGCTTGTTCATCAGATGGCCATCTGATGAACATCTTGGAGCGTCCACAAGCGTGTGGATGTACTGCAAATGAGTGCGATGGCCTCACTTGCGGTACGGTCGTTAGCAAGACTGCACAAGATCACAGTGTAGTTGATCACTACACTGTGGACCAAGATACCGGCGGTTGTACAGAGGTACAGGCGGCGCCGAAGGTCCACCACTCGAATAAGTCGAGTGGACCGGGACGTAAATGCACGCCTAGCGGGCGACATCCTAGCAAGAGTAAACCGGTTGCCCACAAGAGGCAACATGGAAATCCTAGGTCGACTGGAGGGTCGACCGTAGAGGATCGGTACCTGACTGTGGTTGCACAGCCACAGTCAGAAGACATCGAGGGAATAAGTCCTCACGTACTTGAGGAAGGAATTCCTCAAGAGTCACTTGCTGAAGGATTAGGTCTTCAGCAACCTGTGGAACGAAGTTCCCAGGAAGCAACCGAGACGTTGAACGTCTTGGTTAATGACGGATCAAGCGTAGGCGCTTTTACGCTTGATCTGATTGTGCCTCCGAAGTTAACTTCTGAGATAACTCAGTTGCCAACGCTAGAACCGAAACGGTTCTTGCGTGATCTGCGTAGTGGCAAAGTCAAGCAGATCTGCATACTCGTCACAGAGGATGAGTATGTGGCCGATATTCGGTCGGCAACAGTATTTGCTGAGAACTAACGGGTTCTCAGCAGCTCATCGATGGAAGAAAGTGTCCTCGATGAGAAGACTCGGATTAAGCGATACACGTCTCAATACTGGAAGTCACATCAGGCAAATCATTTGTATAAGGATTTGATCGATTCAAGGATGTGTTTCCTGAAACCGTGCCTTGCGAAATACCCAAGGACAAAGGTACTCGACACGATATCGAGCTCAAACCGGGCTCGAAGTACTGTGTCATGAAGCAGTGGCCACTGCCTCGTGAACAAGTACTAGCGATCGACAAGTTCTTTGCCGATCGCTTAGCAGCGGGCCATGTGAGGGAATCAACATCCCCTCACAGCTCTCCGACCTTCTGTGTGCGAAAGGCCACAGGAGGATGGCGGATAGTGCACGCGTTCAACAAGTTGAATGCAGCAACGGTACCGTCTCAGACGCCGATACCGAGGATTGGCGTGATCATAGATGGTATGTGTAAGAGTACCGTCTTTTTGTCCATGGATCTGATGGATGGATTCTATTAGATCCTCATGCGTGAACGGGACATCCCGTTCACGGCAGTGAGCACCCCCAGCGGTATGTTGTGGGAGTAGCTAGTTATGCCACAGGGGCTGAGCAATGCCCCTGCAACATTCAACAGATGTGTCACAAATCTGTTGAGACCGGTGCGAGACTTCGCACCGAGTTACTTCGACGATGTGTTCGTGTAAAGCCGGGCTCTGGACGTTAAGACGGACGTTGAGGCTCACAGAACTCACGTTCGTCAGGTTCTCTAACTTATGCGCAAGCATAAGTTGTACGCAAACCTCAAGAAGTGTATATTAGCGGCTAGCGAAATACCACTATTGGGTGCATCGTGGGTAAACACGGCGTACGTCCTGACCCCGAAAAAATCAAGGCGATCACCGACTGGCCAGTGCCAGTCGATGTAAAGGGACAAAGGAAGTTCCTTGGTCTATCGGCGTACTTGCACAAGTACTCGCGCAACTACGCCTAAATGACGGTACATCTTTCTTGTTTACTCAAGAAAAATGTCAAGTGGTCATGGGACGCTGAGTGCCAGCGTCCCTTTGAAGGTATCAAGCGGAGCTTGATGCAGTCGCCGATCTTGGCGATTGCAGATCAGGACAGAACAATTCATGTGGTCTGTGACGCCAGCGATTTTGCAATTGGCTGTGCGTTAATGCAATTTAAAGCAGATGGCGCAGAGCGCGTCATCTGTTATCAGTCGCGTCAGCTGCAGGCAGCTGAGCGCAATTACCCAGTGCATGACAAGGAACTCCTTGCCATGAAATATGCACTGGCCAAGTTCCGGGTCTATCTGTTGGGAGATAGACCGTTCATCGTGTATACCGATCATACGTCACTACGCACGGCTGTAAACAGCCCACACCTCTCGCAGAGAATGGCAAGGCGGCTGTCATTTATTGCGGAGTACAACTTCTCCGTGGAGTATAAACCAGGACTCCTAAACGTCGTCGCTGATGCGCTTTCGCGCCGGCCCGATTTCGAGCCGGTCGCACATTTAACAGTGAGGATAAGCCCACCGTTGCGACATTGAGAGCCAGTGTTCCGTCGTCAAGTTTACTTGACGACGTACGAAAGGCATACGCAGAAGATAAGAATCTTCTGCGATTAATGTATCATCTGGTGCATCCATCCAGTAAATCCATGAAGGATTTCCTGGCTTTGTGCCGATCCTCATCGGATCGGTACACAACGCGTAACGGACTGTTATATTATACAGCCGTTAACGGCGACACGCCTCGTGTCGTCGTCCCCACTCATACTGATTTGCGATTACGCATCATGTATGAGTGTCACGATACCCCAACAGGTGGCCATCGTGGGAGAGAAAAGACTTACTTCACGGTAAGTAGTGACTTTTACTGGCCCCGCCAGTATCAGTTCGTACGCAAGTACATACGTGCTTGCGAGTTTGGTCAACGAATGAAGCCTAGTACTTCATCCCGTGCACCATTACAGCCTCTACCGGTCCCGGCAGAGTTCTGGCAGTCCGTTTCAATGGACTTTGTCTTCGGTTTTCCCGAAGACGCTCACAAGAATAATGGTATTCTTGTGTTCGTTGATCAATTTAGCAAGATGATGCATCTTGCTGCAGTGCCCGAGTCCATCACGGCACCCAGTTGTGCTCGTGTCTTTCTTGACACGATCTTTCGACTTCACAGGTTGCCCCGTGAACTAGTATCCGACCGTGACCCTCGATTCACGGCGGAATTTTGGCAAACCGTGTTCCGTTCTCTTGGAACACGGTTGAAGATGTCTACTTCTGACCATCCGGAAACAGATGGTCATACGGAACGTGCGAACCGTGTCCTCGAAGAGATCCTTCGAGGATATGTCCACTCTTTCCGAGTTGAAGCGAATTCCTTCCAATGATGTAATTCGCCATCAATAATTCGGTGCATGCTTCAACCCAGCACACACCGTTTTACGTGAATGGCCTACGCCATCCACGTGTTCCCGCCCTTCTACAGTGTGACTCTTGGATAAGGGGCGGAGGGACTCGCTCGAGCAAAAAACGATTTGGCTCTTGCTCATCACGTGTCGACGCTAACGTCGTCACGTATGATGCCGATGTCGATCAAGTCGACATCGATGAAGAAGATCACCTCAATATTAGCGATAACGCTATTATTGACTCGGATGATGATGAAGATGCTGGTATATTCAGCATCTTCAACGATTATTCCAGCGAGGAAGAAGACAACCTCGCTGAAGAAGAGAACAATCTCTTAGCAGTGCGCACGAAGCGCACTGAAAGACAAAACAACGAGTCATCAGAGAACTTCCTGCTGACTCGAGAGGAGGTAGTCCGTTTCGTTCAGGACTCCATCGCAAATGCGGTGGACCGCCAGAAACGGAACGCAGACAAGAATGGAAGAGCAAATGTTCTTTCATTTAAAATTAATGACCTAGTACTACTGTCTACGGTAAACTTGCCTGGACATGCAGTAACAAATGTCGGCAGTAGTAAACTACTGCCGAAATACGTTGGTCCCTTTCGAGTATTGCATCGCAAGGGCAATGCATACACACTCGAATTGCTACGTAGGATGCGCACGCATCCTACGTTTTACGTGGGGCGACTCAGACCGTACTGTCGGTACGAGCCTTCTTCTTCCGATGAAGATAGCCCCCACGTTCAAGAACATCCATCAAGTTCTTGCGTTCGCGCTCCAGACGATCCGTCTGGTCGCCCAGATATGATACCTCGGAACTTAACCGAGATATCTCCCCGCGAGCTGTCGCCAGCTCGCCGAATAGGGAGCGGACACCCCGCTCGACCTGAAGCTGCGCTGTGGCGCAATCGGGGCGGTCTCTCGCCTGATCAGCCTCGCGATCCTTGCTGTTCTTCCGCTCGGTATCAGTCAAAGCGAAGCGCCGGTCGCGCTCGTGCTTCAAGTCATCGCGCAATTCATCGGTTGCGCGATCCATCTCGTAAGGGTCGAGATGGAGAACGGAATCATCTGATGGAGGTCTTTTCTCCTCCACCACATTCTTTGGTGGATTCTCACGGTAGTCAACGCTTCCTAGTGGTGCGTATCTTGAATCACCGTGACGATTCAGGATCAAGGACGAGCTACCTCGTCTAGTGGCGGGGGTAACCACCCTCTTGGAACAGCTGGGAGCCCCGCTCTCAGCTGTTGATGGACGTTGAAGGTCTCTTCCGCCATTATGACGAGACTCATCCGATGAGTTCTCGGGCGCATCGGTAAACACGCGCCCTAGGCGCTTGTGGACGGATTGCAAGTTTGCCATCGCGTCACGCATCTCAGCCGAGATGTGCGCCCTTCCCCAGGGAAAACTTAGGGAGTACACATCCCTATGTGCACGTTGCGAGTTGTCGACACAGCTCGCACAAGGATCCCCTCAATTGAGGCATGAAATGCCGGCCTCACTTGTCAGATTTTACAACAGGTACCTGGCACCGGTTGGCGTTCGCATTTCGAACCTGGGGCGTACTGCCTCAAGCTTCTTGAGCCACCCTTCTCGTCCAAAATTCTTTACGTTTTGGACGAACGCGTTCCACGCAGCCAAAAGCGAGGCCTTGTCAAGCTTTTGGTTGCCATTATACCATCGATGTCTAAGGAAGACATCGAGATAAAAGTCTTCCTCAGCGCGAAAGTTGCTCGAGCTGGGATCCAAGCCGTGAAGCTCATTCGAATCGAATAAGGGTATTCGATGGTGTTGGCTTGTCTCGTGAGACAAGCTATTGATGAGCTGTTCAGGCAAATGCCACGGCTTCAGCTCATCACGCTTCACAGTGGTACCCTTGTCGGTACCACGGTTGTCAGTATGACGATGGCTTGCACCATTGTCAAGTCTGTCGTGCGGAGGAGCACGAGTTGATCGCGGTGATGATCAATCATACTCATCATCAGACTCGTCATCACTGCCGAACAGACTGTGTTGCAACTCACGAGTCCGTTCGTTCGGCAGTGGCCTTGGCGAATACTGAGGCGTCGCCGGTGATCGAGACGCCTCTGCAACATTGCCCGAGTCAGACACGTCTGACTCGCCAGAGTAGATGACCTCAATGTCGAAGTCAGCATGCGCACGCGGTGCTGTACCGCGTGCACCTTCAGCACCTCTTGCTGCAGGCGAAGAACGAGCAGCAGACGACGAATCGTCTGCCACAGAAGCTGGCACCGGCACAGACTCTGTGTGCCTTGAGTCACCCCGCATAGACATGTTAACTATGCGAGGTCAGGTCGAGTTATGAACGAAACTGACCCAACAAGTGCTCCCTGTCCCAATGGTGACTAACGGGTGGCCGCCATTATTTTCGATAGTCACACGGTGACAATAAGTTAAGGGAGGGGTGATGTAACGGGGCAGCCCGTTACATAGTAATGTCACTTTAAATAAAGTGACAATAAAGAATATTAAGTTGAATATTCTTTGAACAATATCACCGAAGCGATGATATTGAAGGGTCGACCAAAGAGTCTGTTCATTGGTTGATATCTTGATGATATCAACCCACCAATCGCCGCAGGACGCGCGCAATGAGTGGTGACGAGACGTCACCATACACTCAGTTATATTAACATAATTAAGTCAGGTTAAACAGAGAGACAGTAGTTAAAAGGCTTAATTATATTAATACAACAGTTTTACTTTTCCCTTATCTACGCTTCCTTGTTTGCCTCGTGTACGTCTGTCGGGGCACCCAAACCCTTGCGTTAAGTTCACGCAAGGATGTGCCCCATTGCATCAGGCCTTTTGCTTTTCTATTTGCACGACACGCAGGCTCATAAACATCTGACATGGCGTAAAATCGATTCTTGTCGCAAGGATGGCAGCTTTTAACGAAGCACTATGATGCAGGAGCTTACGTTTGACTGTGACTGTGTCAAGCATCTGCCCGCAATCGATGGCATATATGCTTGGACAGCGCCAACATTCCTCTTCATTGCAAGTTTAGCTACAATGTACAGCCACACCATCCGAGCTGTGATCAGATGTGCGCAACGCACGTTTGTCAAGACAAAAGATGCTGCTACTTGTACACGCAGGGTTTGTCAGGTATGATACTCACTAGGTTCTACGAGCTGACTTTGGACGGCGTGTGCTTACTTTACATATCAATGGTTGATAAACGCTTACGCAGCGACAAGTACCTCCTTGCGCAACTCGGAGCATTGTACTACCAAACGACGGGCCAAGGAAGTGACTACCCACACAAACCTTCGTTTCTCCTACTTCTCCACCAAACCACGACTCGGGTGACCGAGCGAAAAGAGTTTTACGAGGCATGTCGATGTCGTATCCAACGCACAAGCGAATGTCGTAATGACATGCTGCAGCAACCGCCAAGCGGAGCTACACTCATACGTCTTCTCCATTCAGTAGTAGGAATACTGTGTACGCGAATAGGAACGTGCAGACAATTGTCAACGGGCCCAGTGTTTCTCGCGCAAAGTTATACATGGAGGCCGCGAGCTAACGTTTTCTTCACATCATTAGACCGGTGGCGCGCGACTTGATACAATAGTCCGATCTCGCACATTGCTGTCCAGACACCGATTGAAGAACGTATCATCGTTCTCAGTGCGTATTTGCCAGGCATTTCTAAGTCGGCAACAACCACGTCCGCTCGGATGGAGACACAAACGTGTCGGGTATTCTAGCGTCTGACCCGCTGATCAGGCAACTACACGTCCACTAATCATGTCGATAAACAATATGTACAAACATGTTTGTGTTCCTGCATTGGCAGCGAATGTGTGCAACGTGCGAAAAGATAAGGTTTCCTACTTGTCCCCATGCAAACTCAAGCTGCTAAACAATGTGCGAATTGTCGTGGACTCGATCGACTGTGTTATCAACTCACTCAGTGCAGGCACATGTTGTCTATCGAGCACAATTTGATTGTATGCCTTCGCTATCGTGATGACCCAAATCATCAAGCCAGCACTACCCAACACAAAAGCAGGCACCTTTTGTACGGGTTGTTGGTGCTGCTGCTGCTTCGAGAGGCGATCAGGCTGTCCAGTCGAAACATGGACGCCGTGTAGATAAGTCTCCTGCCAATGACCATTGTGCTCACGAGTCTTTGCTACAGAGAACAGGACAGTGTTGAGGAGCTCATTCGGAGAAGGCTGCATCGTGCGTGCAGCAGTCGCTGCTCCCCCCCTCCTACAAGTGCAATACTGACTGTGGTGCGCTTTATTTTTGCGAGCGACCAAGCGAAAGTTAAGATCAAGCAGAGTTTTTGTTTTCGTTTTAGTTATTTCGAAAAAAAAGTCATAGCTACTTACACAATAGACAGCTGAGTGCGCTCACTCAGTCAGTCGGCCCCAATAGAGATAGCGAGAGATAGATATAAACAGAGAGATAGAGAGAGCTGAAGACCAACTTGGCGGCCACGTATGGTGGTGTCGCTACCCCTTCTGCTCGTACTTTTAGTCGCCTTTTTACTTTTCCACGCCCTCCTTGTCTTTCTTGTCGTCGTCGTAGTAGTAGTAGTAGTCCCACTTTTTGTTTTGCGATGCATTCTTTAACACTTTTTTTGCACTTCATCTGCCTTATTCTGCAAGCTTTTGGCGAAACCTTCATCACTTTTCGACTTTCGCAGTGTCTCACGAGTAAGTTAACCACCTGCTCCTCGGACATGCCCGCGGGCAAAGACGCTTTGCTGACCAACTTCCTGACTTGCTTTTCCATATCTTCTTCGGGCACGTCCTTTAGCTTAGATAGGTCCATGATAGAAAAATGGGGAAGACCCGCGCTCGGGGTGTAGCGGATCTACACAGCTCCTTAAGTCAGAGAAATACTTACCGCACTTACGAGCAACTTTGGTTCTACGAACCCGACTTAAAGAGTCAGCAGCTCCGAGAGCTAAGGGTTGGTTTTAAGAAACCGACTTAAAGAGTCAACAAGCTCAAAGAGCTTACGGTCCCTGTTCCAGGGGGACCAAACGATTTAAAGAATCAAACGCATTAAGTGCACAAGGAGTAGCTGCCTTAACAAGGCGTTGCTACTTTCTTACGATCGCAAGACGCCTCAGAGAGGCACGTGTCTTTTGTTGATCAAAATGGGAACTGAATTTATATCTTCTTTAAACCTAAAAGAACACCGTAGAACAAAGTCATAACCTACTCACTCATGTCCTGAATAAACCTATTAAATAATCTCGTAATCAATGGTTGACAGACATCAGTCTTCAACAATTGATACTTGTGTTCTAATATTACTTTAAAGGAATTTCCATCCCTTGTGTGTACCACACCTATTGTCGACTACCAGTCGACGTGTAACCCCGTTACACGGGGCTTATCGGTCTGCTGGCCTGCGTTTTGCGATCGGAGGCGACGGTCGGGTATTGGGCTAGCGCTACACGCGCAACAAAGGCAGCAAGCGGTATCATTAGGGACACCCAAAAGTGCATATTGTACAAGGCTATCTTCGCTCACACACTTAGGCTGGAAGCGGCAGGAGAGAAGCAAAGGCGAGGAAGGCTTAGCACGGCTTGTACACTGGAAGGCTGATTTTTATTGGCAGGTCGTGGTCGTCGTGTGGGTGTGCGATCGCCCGCGGATTTTCCCGCTTGTTCTTCAATATTTCGTGGCCTGGACATGACCGAGACATTTGATTACGTAAGGATTGGACAGGAACTTGCTTGAGATCGTGAAAAGCGACTTCGGAAAACGAACAAATCCCGAAATAAGCAGTAAATTTGGGCAAAAGTCCTGAAACTAGCACCAATCATGAGACGAGTCAACATAGAGCACAGTTAATGTGATCCACACCATTTATTGATGAGGACCACTCAATTTATTTGTGTGGTGTACTGGTAAAGTAAGAATCATGTAGGAACATAAATAGAGACACTACGGTTTCTAACAAAATGGCGATGATTGATATGGAAGAGACTACGGTACCAATATACTGTCGAAGGGAAACATTATCCATACGGGCGCTGCTGCAACTGTATTTTACAGGACTACTGTTTAGATCTAAATCGACAGTGAAAGGTCAAGAGGTGTAGTGGTGGGAGCAAAACGTATGTGTGCCCACAAGACGGGTGCCCGTGGGGCGTCAGTATTCGTGACGAGTACAGTAATTTCCGACAGTGCTTCAGACGAATTCCACCCGCGTGGGTCTATTGCCTTCATACTCAATCGAACATACTATGCATAGCTTTTATAACGAATGAAGACAACAAATTTTTTGCCATGACGTTGCTTCAAAAATGCTTGCTTTATATTTTTATGAGTCGACCATCATAGCTTTCATGTACAGGAAACAAAATACATAAACATTACGAGTGCAAACTTAACGGCTCTACAATGAAACTTCTCTCTCCCTTCACTTGCGGACATCCCTTGCTTCAATCATAAGCATCTTAGACGTTTTTAGCACGTACATTGTGCATCGGACCTTCCGTCTGAGCTCGGTGCTCACTTATTGCGCCGTCATTAAGCAATTTCAACGCCGCCCCTTGTTTCGCGACTTGATCAGCCCTTTAATCCGATACCTGCTGGTAAAAAAAAGCAACGACGTCAGTACCACGTCAAACGTACATCTGAACTGGCGCCGATTGTTGGCAATCAACCTGCAAAGTATCAAACGAGATTTTCACGATCTTGACAGGTCCAATCTATTGCATGTTGCGGCCATGGAACTCCCAGCAATAAACAGCACATCAAATTGTTTTTAAACAAAAATAATTGCATAGTACGTCAATCTTCGTACTTATGCACAGTCTTGTGGGTTGTCTACAGTCTGATGATCACGCGCTGCGTCCCCTCCTCTGTCACGTGCGTAGAAACAAACATAAACTCAGCTGCCTTTTCTAATTAAACGTGCAGATGAATTATCATTTCGTATTTTCTAAGCGCATAGCTTGCTTCCAGCAAGGATGTTAGTGCCATAGTAAGCAATGCCGAGTCCTTTGGCCTTCTTCGCAGGCGCTCGTGGGTCGCAAAATAAACAATGAGTCGTCCGTTTGCCAACTAAAGCCTGTTCAATGAGATCAAACCAAAAACCTCTAAAAAATAGAAAGCCTCTTAAATAATTACGCAGTTTCATTCAATGAGGTAGTTAGAAACGGTGTGGCCCACATTAACTGTGCTCTATGTTGGCTCGTCTCAGAACTGGTGCTGGTTCCAGGACTTTTGCGCAAATATACTACCAATTTCGGGATTTACTCTCGGACAACATCCAGCGGCCCCTCCTATTTGCGTAAATGCATGAAGAACGGATATCCTTCGGAGAGACGAGACGGCAGCCCGTGAAACCATTATTGGCAGTAGATGAAGTAGCAAGTAAGTTTAATATACATTTTTGGCCCTTTTGTGCATAAAATTAACATACTTAACAGCTACCAGATCTGACAGTGCCTTGATTAAATTGTCCTGTTTTGTAGATATACTAAGATCTGGCATTGTACACTTATGGTCTAAATAACCAAAATATCTTTAGCACTTATAATATCCCGGCTTCTACAAGTCATTTTTAGACGCTCTTTTTTTCGATGATTTGCAGGTACACATTCACCCTATGATATGTGACCCCCCCCCCCCCGAAATAGAGGTCCCTCGGTGCGTATCGTAACCTTTTTAACTAGGCACTGCACACTTATACATACAAAATGCCGAATGAAAATCTCAATAAGTACTGACCCCTCCGAAATACAGGCTTCTTTTGTGTCAGCACACAGGCTTGCGTATAAAACCGCTCTCATCATCCGGTCCACCACCCCCCCCCCATAAGTACCTCTAACACTGCCATTTCCCCTATTTAAAATAAATTATAATTTTTATAAATTTTAAGCATATCTCTTGCTGGTTCCGCAAAAACATGAAGATTAGCCACTGCTTGCTGCCACTGCTTACGATCTATTTATTGGCAAACGATAATGCTGCATCACTATGAGGCTTTGTACTAGGTTTCTAATAATGTAGGCTCCCGATTGACTATATATTGGCGTAATTCAAGTCGAAAGATTCAGTAGATCTATTCACGTGCTTCTCGTCAGGTATCATACACCCATATGTCGCTTCTGTTGTACGATAAGTAAATTATAATTTCGGGGGCCATTTAGCGAGAGTAAGAGTGGCCCAAATGACGTTTAAATAGCATAAGTAAGAGACGGTGGCAAAATTTAGGAAATGGGGTTGTAGTCATGCCAGCAGAATCGACATTGTATACCTTTATTGCATCGTTAGGGTTATGATCTCGCTAAGCAAGCGACAGCTCATTTGGATTACATAGGTATTCCTTTTATTCGAAAACATGGCGATATGCTCGAGCAAATGTCTTCTCCATCATTTGTTGCTGTCCTAGGCTCCGTGTTGCACTGTTGTTAACGTCTTGCTGTCGAATTAAAGGTGCGTCCGTATCAAAGATATTGTATCCTAAACGTGTTGCTGTGGCGCGCGCCTCAACGCTACAATGGAATAGCATGTACGTTATTAGCCTAAAGTATTCACTTTACGGAACTGATATGATGCACTCGTCAATCGGTACAGTGTTCGTAAGAGTGCTGGGTCATGATCCAACTTGTAAAAGTCACTGCTTGTATTGGTAGCTTTTCACTTGTTAGTCTACATTCTCAGTGTTGCAGAGTATGTACCCTAAGGCGTGCCTACTGGTATGACTCATCCTCAGTCCTTTTGTGTAGATTTGCTACCATTTTGCCGATGTCGATCATGATAATGATGTCTCGGGCAGCATTGTAACGGAGTACGCTTTGTATCAGTTCGACACAAGGTTGTGTGCACCTGACGTCACGTACACGTGGCGAGGAAGCGCAGCGAAGTAGGCAGAACTAGGAATCTCTGTCTAAGGAAAAAAATAGAACTGAAATTAATTCAGTAAAGACTTCCTAATAACCATATGTATCTTGACCTAACGATATTAAACTAAAATCTTCAATGTGGGTTTCTTGTTCACCACCCATTCCGCGTGTCCAGCAGCAATTGGTGGTTAAAATCGTTGATGTAACCACATCAACCAAAAGTGGAGCACCCCAGAATATTACCCTCAGAGATAAAATTCCGCCAACATCACTTCTTCTCAAGTGATGTTGATTGAGTATTATATATTCAGACGATACCCAGCAATTGATACACAGATATCATTTCTTGTGTAACGAGCTCACCCCGTTATAAGCATCGTCAACGTTGGCAGCATCATGTGTCGCGGAAAAGAATAATTTGTGTACTCATTAACGACGGACAACTAAGCATTTTTAAATGTTATTCTCTACATATCTAATTGTAACGTCTATAGCTGACTGCTCACACCACGGCTGTGCCATTAATGAGCAGCACACAATTTCTACTGCTTCTTTATTCATCTACAAATGCATATATAGCCATCCAAATCGAGCGGCTATTCGAGAAATGGAGGGTGGTCATTTTTAACCTGACTGCAGTGCTGACATCAGCTTACATGTACGGCAACATACGGGACCCTTCGTGCATGCATTTGATGCGCGTATCCGAAAAGTGGTCGCACTGTAGATCAGCACAAGTAAGGTCTGCTGCATTGGATTAAGACATCACATTCAGAAGCCCATTCGCAGCAGTTGTATAGGGCGTTAACTTATTCCTTAATTAAATGTGAGGGAAATGAGATTGTTTCACCTAGGTATAAAAATTTATGCGCGCAGAATGACGGAGGCTGACTTGAAGCGTGCGTAAGTATTACTACGAGAGTTGACAGACAAGCTTCGTGCAGTATTACTTCGTACATGCTACATGTATGCGAACCAAGGAGAATGTCATGGTGTGAGCTCTTTTTACGACGTCGACCAATATTTAAAGAGCAATAAGAGAGTGTGCCGAATGATGAGAGCGGATTCTGTACGCGAGGCTGTGTACTGTAACAAAGAAGCCTACATTAATGAGGGGTGTGCACAAGCAAATAATATATATGGCATTTTTTAGGTATGAGTGTGTAGTGCCTAGTTCGAAAGGTTTCAGCACTCAAGGAGGGGTCTTTAAGTCGGGGAGTGTACGTATTAAAGGGTGGATGTGTACCTATAAATTTTCTTTTTTATTATGCTTAGCTTAACGACGTGCGCCACGCGTGGTAGTGGCTGCGGCGTCAATTTTGCCACGCTGGAGGTGGACTGCCATACAATTGAAAGAAAGGAGTAATGGACAAATTCTAAGTATAAAGACTTCATACAAAATTCAGTAATCATAGAATGATGGTTTGCAGGTGAGCGAAGGTTTTTAGTCAGTCTTAACGCATTTTTATTAATAGTCTCCACACAGCGCCGAGACATGGAGCTGATCAGAGCTAGAGCCTCGTCCAGTGTGATTCAATTCCAGTCATCGACGATAACCTGTTGGATTTTTCCATGCGCTTATCATACTATGCCAAAAGCATGCACACAGCGAGTCATTATGGTCCACATACAATCGATGGTTTGAGATCAGGGAATTGGGCTGGCCATTCCATATACGTCAACCCCCTATGAGAGAAAAAAATTCATCGTCGCACGGAAAACGTGGATTGCAGCATTGTATCTCTAAAAGTTGAGCGCCGTCCCATTTTTAGGTATGCAAAGGCGAGTTTTTAATTCCCATCGGTGTAATGTGGTAAATTAGTTTATTGAATCTGTATACTCACAATATTAACGTACATACACAACAATCGCCGAGTTAAGTCGGAATACGGGCTGGTTTACGTGGATCAATATCTACGCGGTTAGCCCCTTTGGGTTCAGTTGTGGCTTTCGCCCAACTGATTACTTACAATCAATCCTCCAGAATCCTGCCTGAGCTCAGCAGCCTCTATACCTCTCTCTTCCTGTGACTTGACACCAACGGGTTTTAGCTGACGCAAAATTCCCTTTTACAGATAATTAGGACGACTGTACGTCCGACTAGAAGAATCACGGTGCTCTCGGCTGCGATTCTACCGGCTCGTCACTCAGACAAGTATTTGGACAATGGGACCTCTCCCTAAGGCTCTCCGGATCGTCGATGACAAAACTCACAACGTTCCCTTTGCTTAGGTGTACCGGCTCGTTGACGACTACACTCCTTCTCTTGCTAGTGGTGAGCGCTGCCCAATCCGGGCCTTTTAAAATCCTGGCGCTACCAGTCGATACCTCTACAAGCTATTTCTAATGCGGTTCGACGGATGGAATCATCTAGAATACTCCTCGATTTACCATATTTGTCAGGGTGCCTTGGACGTATAAAATTCTATACTGCTTTCGTTAAATCTTTTGCTATGTCGCAGATCCAGTTTGAATAGATCTCTGTCCGTCCCTAAATTTAAACAAATAAAGTGACAGATATTTCGTTTGAAATTCTCGCATTTTTCACTGTAAACAGAGCTCGCCGACCTTTAAGTCGTCGATAATTGAGCCGACGACACTTGAGTTGCTGACATGGAAACTCCGGTACTTAAGTATCCTACACATCTTTCTTCAACCCTCGAGTCGTCGTCCCTTGGTTTGCTGACCCCCACACTGATATCGCGAGGTTAAAATTCTCTACGACACAACTGGGTCGATTGCGAAACGATTTCAACGGGCGAGTGTCTCGACAATTTTCTTCGTTGATATTTTTGTTCGTCGATCCAGACCTTTCCCGCTGTATAATGGTACGAAATGCCATAATGATGATCTCCTTTCTCATCGTTGTGGCTGTTGACTTGTGCTACACTCGGTGATATCTTCTCTGATCTCTATTTAAGTCTGTCGACTACCCACCATCGACGACACACAAGACACGGCTTGGACCTGATCCACCGTCGTCATCCACGCTTACTTCATCTGATCCGTAGGTAGTCGACGTACCAGCTCGTGACCGGGGACCACCTTTTTTATGTCGACTATACCCGTGGATGATCATTTGAGCTCGGACGATGATTTCCGTGACCCATCTGTGTCTATCATCGTCCCTACCAGGTCCGTTCAAGACGCGTCTTTGAATTACCAACGATTTAACCCATCGCTAGATATCCTGGATTTCTATCGCATGGTCTGTAGAATCGAAAATCGCATGCAGCGTCGTTGGGTCTAACTGGTCCGGGTGATCGTGGCTTTAATGAAATCTCCTTGCCAAATTTTTGACATATCGTTGATCCAATATCTCCTTCGGGTTCGTATGCTAATTTATTAAAATCTGTTAATGACCGCTGATTTTGCTCATGTCGTCGACCACTCCGCGTATGTCGCGGCCCTGTGCGTGGATCTTTCCCGGACCCACCGATAAAATGCTTCCCTTTTTCTACGGATGCAAGCTGCCGTCTTGGAATTGGCGGGCATAAAGCACCGCTTGCCGATGACTGAGAAGGAATACAGACCTGAAAGTCTGCTTTCCTCATGATAACTCAGTTAATCGACTCGTTGCACAAGGTAATTGATTCTCTCAAATCGTCCGCGCGCCAGACACCCAAGCATCGGGACGATCATCTTGAATTGGCCGAGAAAATAATTGCTGAGTTGTCCGCTGTCATAGCATCCCATGATCGCATATTCAATGAGCTTACGCGCGACCTCGTCAATGCTGCGGCTCGACACAACACTGTCGAAGGCGTGGCCGCAGGTTACTTCCGACAGATCCAGTACGAAACGATAGTCTTGTGCAACTGGGAAGGACACGCGCTTCGGGTTATGCGACGCACCCTCAGTAGTCAACGATCGGTCATCCGGCAGAAAGGGGCCTTGCTGCGTCGTGGATATGTACAGTGTCCGCTAGGTTCAAACCTTGATGTGGCTGTAGAGGTTATGTGGACGTTCCTTAAATAGATTCTCGAGATATGGACATCAACTTAAGGTTGTGTCGACTTCTTGCGGCACGTTTCTTGGACTTCATTTCGTTCGATGGGTCGACAACATTTTAGAACATGGTTCTGCGGCTCGAGCCCTCGTCTGCTGCTCATATCACGCCAGCGTTAGCTAGAGCAATTCTGATGGATCCGCTTCGTCCTGCCGCTTCCCTGACATCTCTGCGACGCTCGGGTTCCCGGTCTGGCCGACGGCCAGTATCGTTTATCTTCTATTGTGGGTCCCGTGTCTTTGACGTTTTTGTAGTCGACTCCTGTAAGTGTCGGCGTAGCTTTTTTGGCGTCGACTGATTTAGCTGTCGGTGATCCATCTTCGTATACGGTATCATATCTAACTTCTCTGATGAAACGATCGACTGCGTGCAATTCTTCGTTTTATTCCAATATAAGTCCGGACACAAATTCGTCTTCCTGGTCGGCTTTGTCATCGACGGCTAGGTCATTGTCGGCGGACCCACTGCGTCTTCGCCCCCTTCGACTTCTATTTAAGCCTATTAATCGTTGTATCATAAATTTGATATTCCGTCTGAAAATGAGCCGAATTCCCAGGCTGTATCACCGTTTTTACCCAATGCGACAACTCATCGAGTTGTTTCTTCTTTTTGACAACCATGCGGTCCGCTGTGACTCCCAATTTCGCGCCTGGGTCTGTGAATATTGCTGAAGGGCCTGTTTCGTATACCACTTCGACTTCTCACCTTCTGGGTTAGCCGCGGCGAATAGTTCATCCATGCAATACCACGTTACTCCTGATCTCACTCAACCCCTGTCGCCATCGGTAGTTGTAACGGCCAAGTCTCGTCGAATGGTGGATGTAGTATGTTCTCGAGTCAGGAATCGTTCAGAAAAGCCATCTAAGAAGGTCAAGGCTCCAAAAGCTTCCGCAAGACTGAAGAGTTCCGTAATGGCTGGTAAACCTTCTGCCCTAGCCACATTACCATCCAGGATCAGTACTTGCTGGTCTTCCGCAATTGTTACCGAACAACCACCCGCGGTCGCTTCTGTGTCGCCAATCCACACCCCATCTGCTCCGAATCCTGGCTCGTCGGTCGTCGTCATCGCGACCAACTCGTGAAGTGAAGCCATATCCGACGTGTTGTCATCGACGGCGGTCGGCTCCGCCGATGTTGCTGCTGTTGCGTCTTTCGTCGTCCCCACTAGCTGGTCGACTGCTAGGTCTTCAAAGAAAAGAAAAGTTGTCCTTCTTACGTCACACAATGCAGTTCCTGTTCCAGACTTCTCTGCGGACGTCCCTGTTATCTTAACTAGCGCGTCTCTTTTCTCTGATCGAAAAAGAAGTTAAACGCTCGCGTCACCCCGTCGATTTGTCTGTTGTTACCACTTATCACGACTCCTCAGCTGCTTCTATCAGTGGACGACGCGCCATTTCACCGAGCAACGGATTCAGCTGTCCTAACCTAGCATCAGCAAAACGTTACCCAATGGACTGGCTGCTACTTCTTCGTCCATGGCACCTCATTTATAAACATCTAGTGGTAGCGGGTCCAAGTCTTTATCACCCCCAAAGTCGACTGGTGCTAACGATTTACCTAAACTATTAGCGGTTCCGGACTCTCTTCTTCGTGCTCGTGCTGGTCAAATGGATGCTCGGAAATCAAGGTCGAATCCTACCAATCGAGCGAGTGAAGATATTACTTTCTTCATCACGGGTCAGCTCGCTGCTATGTGCGCATCTTGTCAGCTCAGTCCCCTGTCCAACAGGTGCCTTTGATCGAAGTCTTCCGTCAAGCCCATTTCCTGTATCACGTGCAGGGCCCCTCGCGCTTGCTTACGTTCATGATCCTTCGCATCCTTTTCAGAGCACTCTGGTGTTATTTCTACCGAAACTTAAATTCATGAGTGAGTTCAAACTTAGTAAAGCTCAGGATCGGATCTTCCATCCTCCTCGTTCTTCTCAATCAAATTCTCCCCCGTATTTTTTTTCCGACGCGGAGGTCAAGCTATGTGGAGATAATCGCGATTTAGCACTGTCTGCCTGTACCGATATCGCTTGAAATGATTCGTGGTTTTGGAAAGACGTACGCATTGGATCTTAAATAAAGTATTCTGATGGGGGAGTTACTGCGTTATGATGTATTAATGCATTGTTACAAAGATAAATTGATATGAGAGATCAAAGCACGAAGCCAAGCAGAGGTGACTAAATGTCAGCAACGGACGAGCTGGAATCACCAGGAGACAACTTAAAGACACCGTCTGAAGCGTCTACAACAATCTGCATACCATCCGCCATCAGTGCCTGGGTACTCGATCATGACTTATGCGTGGGTGTCCGATGGTTATGACTGGATCAACAAACATAAATCGCTTGGCCACATTGAACCCTAGCGTTTGTGGTGGATGACACGCACATCGGAGGACCCTTATAATAGATTTTCCGTCCTTTCAATCCGGGGTTACCTGTGTTCTCTTCAATTGGAACAATTGAAAGCGAAGTGATCACATGTCGTCGAGGAACTCGACAAAGGAGAAGCTTCTCCTCCGGTCATCAATATATCTTCTCCAATCCCAAAAACATGAAGATATGCAGATTGTTGTCGACGCTTCTGAAGATGTCTTTACGTTGTCTCCTGGTGATTCCAGATCGTCCTTTGCTGACATTTAGTCACCTCTGTTTGGCTTCGTGCTTCGATCTCTTATATCAATTTATCTTTGTCTCCATGCATCAATACAACATAACGCAGTAACTTTACTTCTTTTTCTGCCTTCTAGTCTTCACATAGTAATAGTATGCGTGATGCTGGTGTTTCTACCCTTTCGTCTGCGGGTTGCATTATTTGCAGACGATTTTTTGTTTTATTATGCCTAAGTAGTCGAATAATAAACCATAATATGACGAATAAGTGAATGGTTTTTAAGTGGGTTAACCGTATCCCACCCATTTAACTAAGATGCGGTATAGCACATAGTCAGATCTGTGATAATACATTCTTAACTTAATAACACAACAATCGCTGAGCTAGTCGGCGCAGTTGGGCTTGTACGTTTGTTTGATTTACTTCGAAGTTCGCCTCTTCGGGTTCAGTTGTGGCTCTCGCATAGCTGAATGCATCCAACCACTTACACGCCTCTCCAAAAGCCTACCTAAGCTCAGCATCTTCCGTTCCTCCAATTCTGTGACCTCGTACCAATGGGTAGGTGTCGGCGTTTTCACGCTTTTACAGGTCCCCGGTCGTAGTATACGCCCGAATGAAAGATTTACGGAGTCCTTGGTTAAAGACCCACCGGCTAGACGCTTGACGAGTCTTTGGACAGTGCCGTTTATGGGGTCACTCGCTCGCCGTTCGCGAATATTAAAAGCGGTATCGTCTACTAGGTAACCGGCTCGCCGAGCGACGAGACTTCGAAGCGGTGCCGTCTACTGGGTCATCAGCTCGCCGTGCGACGAGACTTATTTTTCGCGGGGAGCGAGTAATGCCCACCTCGGGCCGACTTAATTATTGGCGATTCCAATCGAGATTTCTACAATCTGTGCTCCTTGAGGCTCGACAACAGGCATAATCCAGCCCACGCGGGGACTTACCTCAAAATTATACACGCGTCTTGGACTTAAAATATTCTGTTCTGTATTAATTATCGCTTATTCTCTCCCCGATCACAGAAGGAATCTTGAGTGGTTCACCTTTACTTCATTGTGGTCATATACCTATACTTAATGGATGGATCAGCTATCATCTCGCTCTCTCGTCGAGCCTTCTCTAGTCGAGTCTTGTCTCGTTGAGTCTTGTCCCATCGGGTCTTGTCTCGGCGAGTCTCTCCTCATCGAGCTATGATTGGTCGACTTCAACGCGTTCCGCTTTCTCTCGTCGGGTTCATTCCTCCTCAAATTAAGTTAAGAGTAGGGAATATCACGTATAAAAATTCCCTGCACCACACGAGAATGGTCTAACACAATTGCTGATCGCGGAAGAGGTAGATAAAAGATCAGCAAGTTATCTTGCCAGGTAAAAAAACTAAATGCTAATATATGGAATTTTCAGAAGTCCAAACGGCAACGTCATCAGAACACAAATTAGCCGCCTGGTAGTAGCAGTGTATCAAACGTCTTCGCAGAATATACTTTAATGTAGCACTGATAAATTCATTGATTAATAAATGTTTGCCGCTCATGCAAACGTGTCCTTCACTTTTGTTTACACAATATTGATATCAGCTATAAGGCGCCGATCCTAACAGCAAGATTGCGCGAGTCAGAATATTATGGCTTTAAATTAAACGTACTAATCATGAAAATATAGCACCGCATACAGCCCACTTCAGCTGCATCCTGTGTCCACTACGATAATCTTAAGAAGTGCCTCTCATGTCAAGCATCATGATGCAGTCACACTTTTAGTTAAGCAAGTACAACACACCAATATAAATGCTGATATTTGATATGATGTTCATCAACGCAATTTGTATGAGCACGATGCAAGTTGCATTGTCCCCTTCCAAATGATGGGGTAACTCGTAGTGCAGACGATCAAGTCTTACTCCTCTCAGTTGCAACTCTACAGCTTATATACTTATTTTTTAAAAATAGACGTAGCATCAGAACCAATTACTTATCATTTCTTTACATCTATCTTCGTTTCTCCATTACATTTTTTTCATTGTACAATGCACCTGAATACATTTCAATATTGTTTATGGTTAATTGGGACGTATTAAGCACAGTTGTTGTGTCACCCCGAACGAAGATTTTATTAATTTCTTGGACATTCAAGCCTCTTTTGTAGTTACCGTGAGTGGCGTAATAGTACTCGTTTTTTTTGGACTACGCTTCGTAATGTTCGCCGAGTTAGAATTGACATGGTTATGATAAACTTCACTAGTGAACATCGCTTCATTGCCGAGTCGACTACTCGATAGATTGGAGGTTTTGTCCAGATAACTAGCTATACTTCTTGGCCCGCATGCAATGTCTTCTGTACAGCTCACACGTGTATGTCAATTGGCGAGTAATTATAGATGCAGAACAAGACAATTTAATAGAGACACGTTCGGAGCCAGT
Source organism: Hyaloperonospora brassicae (assembly GCA_947650285.1). Classification (NCBI taxonomy): domain Eukaryota; phylum Oomycota; class Peronosporomycetes; order Peronosporales; family Peronosporaceae; genus Hyaloperonospora; species Hyaloperonospora brassicae. The sequence goes on from CANTFL010000198.1 coordinate 163,348, forward strand.
TGCTATATAGTATGTTAACATTGGACACAATAACGGCCAAAAATGTACATACAACTCACTTGCTACCTCCTATTGGTGTCATTGTACGTTTCACTGGTAGCTGTCTTGCCTTTCTCATTTCCTTCTACTTCTTCTTCTTCTTCCTCTTCTTCTTCTTCTGTTTATATTGAACCGAAAATCCTATCTCGGCAAACGAGGAAAAACTTAAGGGAAGTTTAAGGGTCCGATAAAAGAGATAATCGTGATACTTTTCAGAATGACTTATTTAATTTTATACAGAATATAATTTACCGCAATCTAGCTAAAACGGAAACCTCGATCTTGTTGAAGGTCCGGTGAAATCGAGCGGTATAAGGCTTGAACCTCAGTAGTGAGTTTTTAATATAAGGTAAATTTTGGAAGAGCCTATATGAAATCTATCGCTTTACGAAGGTTCTTAGCACGGATGCTTACTTGTTAAAAAGTCACTTCAATAAAGGACCAAGTCAATCCATGCCCATTAAAAATGTAAAGAGAGTATAAAAAATCTAACATTTTGGTACCTATGGTACAGACAACCGAAGTGCTCGCAAATTCGATCATTTAATCTTTCCTATCAACCTATATATAAAGTGATACTTATTCTGACTCCAAGATCGGTAATCTGCATTTTCCCTATCGATATAAAGTAAGGACCTTAATATCCGTTCTATCTACAATATTTTGACTTGGTCGGTCGTGGCGATAATAGCAAAATTGATGATAAAAATGGCTAAGATTTGTTATTTTAATTGTACCACAATTTCGAAGATTGATATTGGCATTTTCGATGCCACTAATAGGAAAAAAATCGCAGATATTTATGTTGTACTTTACTGTTACTTGACGTATTATTTTTATTTGTCGACATGGAAGGAACAAGCGTAATTTAAACATTTATTATACCATTGAATACCTTTTAAGATAAATGCATTTTGCTTTATATAGAACCACACATGATTTGTACCATATTATTGATACCCTCTATCTAGGTTTGATAAATGATGCATATATCAACTCAATCACGACTGGATAATCTCCGTTGGCGTGTTTGGCAGATTTAAACGCGATACCGATATGAGACTATCTATATCAATAAAGGCTCATTCGTTGACGATATCTATTGCCACTACATCGCATACATAGCTGTGTTAAGGTGGACATATTGGTAGATTTACTTAATACATACTAGTGATACATCAGCTTGTCTTATCGTACTTTAGGACGCCTTAAGGTGTATAGTCTGTGGCATCGCATTCGATATGACCCGCAATAATTTATTAAAATTTTTGTAGAACGTTTGTTCTGCGAAATCGTTTGGACAATATGATTGGCAAAGTCAAATCAAGAAGTCTAGACTATTAAAAAAAGTGCCAACCAAAACTTTCCAAATAACGCGTCTGTTCATAATACGATGCGAAAGGTTAAAATTTTATGCAATAGGTCATGTTATTGACGATCGATCATATATTCTAGAGGACGAACTGGATCGCGACTAAATCGTCCAAGATAAATTCCAACGCGTATCAGAATACAAACGAGGAGACGGTTGCATTTTAAAAGATACGATTTGCTGAGTAAAAGATGATATGCCTTCGCGCATATACGTCTATATTATATACTTCGCCACTTTTAGGCATTATATTATAAGCAACCGCGTGTTATCGTAAAACTAATCAGCAGATTGGAAGGAATTCGATGTGTTCTTGCATATAAATTTTATAGTATATTATCCTGTTACGTTCATAATTTGTACGTTTGATATTTTATAGAGAAAAAGACGAAACCCTCAAAACAATTACTTAGTCATGTTTGTATAGTATACTTTTTATTGTTTCTTATGTGCTAAGCAAGATTACAGTGCTCTCGCGTATTCAATAATAAATTAGACAGTATATCCTTGTAACTTTAACTGATAGTAGTAAGATGCGTTAAACTATAATTGTAATTAACACTTTTCTTTGTTTTTACTAATTCTATAGGTCGAAAATTAGATATATGTTACGCTTGCTACGAGTGTGGCACCCCGTAATCGAACAAATCAGGTTTTATTAGCAAAATATCAACCGTAGCATCCTAAGTCAACGATGAACATGCCACAATCTAAGTTTAAAGAAAGCAAACTTTTCTTGGTATCCAGTTTTATAAGCCGTCTAGTATAATGAGAAAGAGACAAGGTTGCTGCGCGATCATTTCATAGTAACCGAAGTAAAGTTTTTTCTGCAAATTATAAAATTATTATTGATGATACTGCAAATCTAGCGGTACATCTCTAGAGATTGCTTAGTATCAATATGCTTGAAGATTACTTCCGAAAAATTGTCATCAAATGAGTTGGCTTAAACTTAGTGATAATAAGTGCGAGGCATCTAGTATCAAAATACGTCACATGGCAATAGAAAAACTGGGATCTTGCCGATGCAAATGTAATTATGTAGTGCAATGGATCCTTAGTTCTGATCGGCTTGCAAATTTATTCTATAACCAAAGAAAGGAGAATCATAATTGGAGATCTAATCCTTTAAGGCTTGCTTACTCATAGTCGTTAAACAAACCGCCTAGACAATGTACTGTCGACTACGTGAAAGAAAAGTTGTCAGATTCCTGATAGCCGTGAGGTATGTATTCAGCCACAAGTCTTGTGAGAAGAAAGTTTGCACGATTACATGAAGATTAGACAACGTAAATGAAACATTTACAAAAAGCTAATCATCCATAATAATCCAGTTATTTGTCACAAGTCCTCCAAACATAAATTTGACATCGCACCAAAAAGTGTCCGTCACGACGCATCTTTTTATTTGAACTAAGAGCTGCGATCAAATGTGGTAGCGATTTTACCTTTTAATATTACTTAACTTAGCAATAACGATGCACGACGATGGCGGTTTGACATACCCGCAAGTATTCACGCACAAGAGCTGCTATCATTGACCGACTAACAGATACATAACCAGGTCAGGACTATATCGGTAATATAAAAAATAATTAAGTTAAAAATAATAGGTGATCGCACGCGTATCTTTGTCTGGATCGTTTAACCTACGGATGCTTAACAATAATATTAAACGTGGCAGTATATAGATTGTGTAGCTATTAGTGTAGATACAAATACTTGAAATTGAAGATCACGGGCATTTCGTACATGCTATTTCCAACAATCCATGGTGTCCTTTAGATAGATAAGCATATTAGCAAAGCACGCGAATACACGGAACATGTGAAAAATTCTTATCAATTAAGACATTACAGCACCAAAAATCTTTACGCAGCTATCAAATGCCTTTAAAGTAAAAGTGGAATACAATGGTATTATAGACGTGCGATCGAGTCGTAAAATCCGTTTTAGTCCGGCAATTTTCTTTACTTTTATAACACTATAAATTGTGCAACGATGAGTCATAGTCGAGGCATATAAAATGGTGTTGTTTTTGCTGCAGGATTTCAACTACGATCGAGCTATCCAAAGTTTACATGGATTTAAAAACTAACATGACTTAGTATCGGAGGGATAATAAAATTTGGGCGTTCGAGACCATAATAGTAAACAATATTGTCGTAAAATGGTGTACGGTGTAAAATATTTTATCAAAAACTTCGTTTGGAGATTTCAGGATAATATTCGATACTTGTATATTTAAATGAGCATTTAAACCAGGGAAAAGTAATCCTATAAGATTTCCGTAAACCATCACACCCCATTACATCACAGAAATTACTCAATTTCCGCCTTCTGATTGGCACGATCGACAATATTACCGGTCTTTGAGGAATTTTACAATTTCATCATTAAAGAATAAATACTAAATATGGAGAATGTGTGTATTTCTTTTGATCGAGCATAAAAAAATTAAATTGATTTTTTTATTTGTGAATGAGATTGTAAATTACTTAAAAGTAGTTTGCCTCTCGTTCTGCTTGCATCGAGCATCATGCCATAGTAAAGTGATGGTCGGTGCTGGTAATTTTGACGACATGGAGCAAGATTGGTCCATACCTGTTGTTCTTGTATGTAACTTTCATCAGCCATTCTATCCCGGCAGTATATCTGGAATAAATCTCATCGGCCGATGATAAACAAAGTGTATGCTATTTTCTGCCCATCTTCGTCGCGTTCAGTCTGTTAATTAATGCCTGAAGGAACGAGGCCATCAAGCAGTGACCGAATAGGTGCTCTCCCTTTTAGCCGTACAGCGCGATCATTGTTGCGAATATTGTTAATATCCTGAGCGGTGACATTTAAAATGCTGTCATAGTAGAGAGGAGCACCAATAGTACTAGGTTTTACACCAGCACCAATTAATAAGAGTACTCTTTCGTGAGCCTCTTCGTTATACGCGCGACCACTTGGATGTGCATAGGCTTTATAAAACGATACATGATTGTGCTTCCCTCTAACTCCTTTTATTATACAGCGCTCATCTATGCGTTATAATACAGCCTCAAAACGGCACACAGTGCTTCAATTAGCCCTAATGCGCTTGATTAATCTCGTTGCTGATTCCATTTCATCACTTACTGGATTGTTTCAACTTCCCTTTGAACACCATAGATCAATACGTTCAATCGCGCAATCTTTCTTTTTACCCACCCTCTTGGTACGCTAGATCGTTATGACACAGCCTTGAGCTCTTGCATGTAAATTAAGTGCCTTACGGGCTTGGTCCAGCGAATTGTTTGTAGCTTTATGGGGTGAGCAAAGCCATATGAGTATGATTGACTATCTTTTTTTAGCGCTTTATCAATTCTTCAACACTTAAAAAAATTGCGTGGGGCGAGAGAAAAAGGATGCAATTATTGTGTTGAGATTAGCTGCCGGTATTTTAGCAATTTAACCTTTATACATGATAAATAAAAAGATGGCAAATGTGTACAAATTACGGTAATATATGTAAGTGAGGTGGTAGCGAAAACCTGGAGGTGGTAAAGTTTCTCATTTAAAAATTGCAATAATCTAAATTTATGCGAAGAATGACCGGGGTAAAAGAAGAAGACAAAAAAATTTCATCGCATTATGATTTTTCACCGATTTTATTATTTGCTACCCATGCAGATGTAGTCAAACAAATAGAGAAAATTTGGGGTGTCTGAGTGTGTAGTGTGCAATCAGTTCTAAACAATATTCAAATATTTGTAATGGGTACCCAGTTACATGTGTAGATTCGACTAAATTTACATGTTACCGAAGGTGGAATGCTACATCAAAATTAGCGAATGTAGAATGATAAATGTGGCTGATATAATGGTGGTAGACCCATTATCAGCCTGTTAGATATCGACTCTTGGATTGAGTGCTTGCAATTTCCAAAGAAATACTTTGTTATTAGGATTTTATAAGATAAATATACAAATTATGTAATATTTTATGTATTCCTCAGACTTGGGCATGAGGCTTCCTTAAGCACAAGTGATGCTCAATATGTGCTATTCTAGCTTGGTTGCACATTGCAGCACTTAGTACATTTTGCTATGCCCGGCTATGAGAAGAGCGATTCTCCATACATCATCGCTCCGAACGTCTTTCTGGATTAAAAGGTACTTCCCATATCAACGGGGTTTAGCCATTATTATTGGACTACAGTTTTGTCGCCGCTTCGTACAAGTTTTCTCGTAGCGTCAGCGATACGCGCATTCTGCGTCTCTGCAGGCTGACAGCTAGATATATTCCGGAAAGCCTGCCATGAGGCTGGTGCGTATCGCGCATTCGCAACATCATTGACCACATATCGTGTTTACATACGTACGACAAATCAACTCTCGATGTCGATGGGATGAAGCATCAACACGTCGTCTGTAGGTTGTGCGGCCTGCCAAGGAGAGGTCGCACACGAGTCGCCATGGGTAGCGGCTGTCGTGCTGGTGTCGGTCTCTACCGATCGATCGGACGGACGAGATTTGCGGTCAGCGGTGGCTGATGTACATAGACGAGTCTGTGTCGTCGGAAAGAAGATATGAAGAGCATGGTAGCTTGCTTGCATGAGGTTGAGCGCGGTTGAGCGTGATTTTGAGCGATGGAGTCGGTGAGTGGACGAAGCCCGTCTAGCTCAGTCGGTAGAGCGCAAGACTCTTAATCTTGTGGTCGTGGGTTCGAGCCCCACGGTGGGCGACTGCTTTACTGTGGTCTCTCTTGAGATTCTGTTTTCACTTCCACCAAACAAATCCATTTGCATTGGACTACAGTTTTGTCGCCGCTTCGTACAAGTTTTCTCGTAGCGTCAGCGATACGCGCATTCTGCGTCTCTGCAGGCTGACAGCTAGATATATTCCGGAAAGCCTGCCATGAGGCTGGTGCGTATCGCGCATTCGCAACATCATTGACCACATATCGTGTTTACATACGTACGACAAATCAACTCTCGATGTCGATGGGATGAAGCATCAACACGTCGTCTGTAGGTTGTGCGGCCTGCCAAGGAGAGGTCGCACACGAGTCGCCATGGGTAGCGGCTGTCGTGCTGGTGTCGGTCTCTACCGATCGATCGGACGGACGAGATTTGCGGTCAGCGGTGGCTGATGTACATAGACGAGTCTGTGTCGTCGGAAAGAAGATATGAAGAGCATGGTAGCTTGCTTGCATGAGGTTGAGCGCGGTTGAGCGTGATTTTGAGCGATGGAGTCGGTGAGTGGACGAAGCCCGTCTAGCTCAGTCGGTAGAGCGCAAGACTCTTAATCTTGTGGTCGTGGGTTCGAGCCCCACGGTGGGCGACTGCTTTACTGTGGTCTCTCTTGAGATTCTGTTTTCACTTCCACCAAACAAATCCATTTGCATTGGACTACAGTTTTGTCGCCGCTTCGTACAAGTTTTCTCGTAGCGTCAGCGATACGCGCATTCTGCGTCTCTGCAGGCTGACAGCTAGATATATTCCGGAAAGCCTGCCATGAGGCTGGTGCGTATCGCGCATTCGCAACATCATTGACCACATATCGTGTTTACATACGTACGACAAATCAACTCTCGATGTCGATGGGATGAAGCATCAACACGTCGTCTGTAGGTTGTGCGGCCTGCCAAGGAGAGGTCGCACACGAGTCGCCATGGGTAGCGGCTGTCGTGCTGGTGTCGGTCTCTACCGATCGATCGGACGGACGAGATTTGCGGTCAGCGGTGGCTGATGTACATAGACGAGTCTGTGTCGTCGGAAAGAAGATATGAAGAGCATGGTAGCTTGCTTGCATGAGGTTGAGCGCGGTTGAGCGTGATTTTGAGCGATGGAGTCGGTGAGTGGACGAAGCCCGTCTAGCTCAGTCGGTAGAGCGCAAGACTCTTAATCTTGTGGTCGTGGGTTCGAGCCCCACGGTGGGCGACTGCTTTACTGTGGTCTCTCTTGAGATTCTGTTTTCACTTCCACCAAACAAATCCATTTGCATTGGACTACAGTTTTGTCGCCGCTTCGTACAAGTTTTCTCGTAGCGTCAGCGATACGCGCATTCTGCGTCTCTGCAGGCTGACAGCTAGATATATTCCGGAAAGCCTGCCATGAGGCTGGTGCGTATCGCGCATTCGCAACATCATTGACCACATATCGTGTTTACATACGTACGACAAATCAACTCTCGATGTCGATGGGATGAAGCATCAACACGTCGTCTGTAGGTTGTGCGGCCTGCCAAGGAGAGGTCGCACACGAGTCGCCATGGGTAGCGGCTGTCGTGCTGGTGTCGGTCTCTACCGATCGATCGGACGGACGAGATTTGCGGTCAGCGGTGGCTGATGTACATAGACGAGTCTGTGTCGTCGGAAAGAAGATATGAAGAGCATGGTAGCTTGCTTGCATGAGGTTGAGCGCGGTTGAGCGTGATTTTGAGCGATGGAGTCGGTGAGTGGACGAAGCCCGTCTAGCTCAGTCGGTAGAGCGCAAGACTCTTAATCTTGTGGTCGTGGGTTCGAGCCCCACGGTGGGCGACTGCTTTACTGTGGTCTCTCTTGAGATTCTGTTTTCACTTCCACCAAACAAATCCATTTGCATTGGACTACAGTTTTGTCGCCGCTTCGTACAAGTTTTCTCGTAGCGTCAGCGATACGCGCATTCTGCGTCTCTGCAGGCTGACAGCTAGATATATTCCGGAAAGCCTGCCATGAGGCTGGTGCGTATCGCGCATTCGCAACATCATTGACCACATATCGTGTTTACATACGTACGACAAATCAACTCTCGATGTCGATGGGATGAAGCATCAACACGTCGTCTGTAGGTTGTGCGGCCTGCCAAGGAGAGGTCGCACACGAGTCGCCATGGGTAGCGGCTGTCGTGCTGGTGTCGGTCTCTACCGATCGATCGGACGGACGAGATTTGCGGTCAGCGGTGGCTGATGTACATAGACGAGTCTGTGTCGTCGGAAAGAAGATATGAAGAGCATGGTAGCTTGCTTGCATGAGGTTGAGCGCGGTTGAGCGTGATTTTGAGCGATGGAGTCGGTGAGTGGACGAAGCCCGTCTAGCTCAGTCGGTAGAGCGCAAGACTCTTAATCTTGTGGTCGTGGGTTCGAGCCCCACGGTGGGCGACTGCTTTACTGTGGTCTCTCTTGAGATTCTGTTTTCACTTCCACCAAACAAATCCATTTGCATTGGACTACAGTTTTGTCGCCGCTTCGTACAAGTTTTCTCGTAGCGTCAGCGATACGCGCATTCTGCGTCTCTGCAGGCTGACAGCTAGATATATTCCGGAAAGCCTGCCATGAGGCTGGTGCGTATCGCGCATTCGCAACATCATTGACCACATATCGTGTTTACATACGTACGACAAATCAACTCTCGATGTCGATGGGATGAAGCATCAACACGTCGTCTGTAGGTTGTGCGGCCTGCCAAGGAGAGGTCGCACACGAGTCGCCATGGGTAGCGGCTGTCGTGCTGGTGTCGGTCTCTACCGATCGATCGGACGGACGAGATTTGCGGTCAGCGGTGGCTGATGTACATAGACGAGTCTGTGTCGTCGGAAAGAAGATATGAAGAGCATGGTAGCTTGCTTGCATGAGGTTGAGCGCGGTTGAGCGTGATTTTGAGCGATGGAGTCGGTGAGTGGACGAAGCCCGTCTAGCTCAGTTGAAAGTTGGCTGTATTCGTCCACGGCCCATCCTCTCGGCCCGGCTTAGATCCTATACTTTCATTCTGATTTTTTCATTCTTTTTCCTATTATTGGTTCGCGCTATCGGTCGGGACTGTCTTGATTTCGCTTGAAGTCGTCCGCTCTCCAAGTAGTGTGCTCGTTGGTAGGGTTCCATGGTACTGAATTTATTTCTTGTCGTGGCCTTCTTTGTGGCCTGGCGGGGTTTGAACTGGTATGAGTGGAAGGTCGGTGCTTTGCATTACAAGGGTGGGAACTAGCCCGTCTAGCTCAGTCGGTAGAGCGCAAGACTCTTAATCTTGTGGTCGTGGGTTCGAGCCCCACGGTGGGCGACTGCTTTACTGTGGTCTCTCTTGAGATTCTGTTTTCACTTCCACCAAACAAATCCATTTGCATTGGACTACAGTTTTGTCGCCGCTTCGTACAAGTTTTCTCGTAGCGTCAGCGATACGCGCATTCTGCGTCTCTGCAGGCTGACAGCTAGATATATTCCGGAAAGCCTGCCATGAGGCTGGTGCGTATCGCGCATTCGCAACATCATTGACCACATATCGTGTTTACATACGTACGACAAATCAACTCTCGATGTCGATGGGATGAAGCATCAACACGTCGTCTGTAGGTTGTGCGGCCTGCCAAGGAGAGGTCGCACACGAGTCGCCATGGGTAGCGGCTGTCGTGCTGGTGTCGGTCTCTACCGATCGATCGGACGGACGAGATTTGCGGTCAGCGGTGGCTGATGTACATAGACGAGTCTGTGTCGTCGGAAAGAAGATATGAAGAGCATGGTAGCTTGCTTGCATGAGGTTGAGCGCGGTTGAGCGTGATTTTGAGCGATGGAGTCGGTGAGTGGACGAAGCCCGTCTAGCTCAGTCGGTAGAGCGCAAGACTCTTAATCTTGTGGTCGTGGGTTCGAGCCCCACGGTGGGCGACTGCTTTACTGTGGTCTCTCTTGAGATTCTGTTTTCACTTCCACCAAACAAATCCATTTGCATTGGACTACAGTTTTGTCGCCGCTTCGTACAAGTTTTCTCGTAGCGTCAGCGATACGCGCATTCTGCGTCTCTGCAGGCTGACAGCTAGATATATTCCGGAAAGCCTGCCATGAGGCTGGTGCGTATCGCGCATTCGCAACATCATTGACCACATATCGTGTTTACATACGTACGACAAATCAACTCTCGATGTCGATGGGATGAAGCATCAACACGTCGTCTGTAGGTTGTGCGGCCTGCCAAGGAGAGGTCGCACACGAGTCGCCATGGGTAGCGGCTGTCGTGCTGGTGTCGGTCTCTACCGATCGATCGGACGGACGAGATTTGCGGTCAGCGGTGGCTGATGTACATAGACGAGTCTGTGTCGTCGGAAAGAAGATATGAAGAGCATGGTAGCTTGCTTGCATGAGGTTGAGCGCGGTTGAGCGTGATTTTGAGCGATGGAGTCGGTGAGTGGACGAAGCCCGTCTAGCTCAGTCGGTAGAGCGCAAGACTCTTAATCTTGTGGTCGTGGGTTCGAGCCCCACGGTGGGCGACTGCTTTACTGTGGTCTCTCTTGAGATTCTGTTTTCACTTCCACCAAACAAATCCATTTGCATTGGACTACAGTTTTGTCGCCGCTTCGTACAAGTTTTCTCGTAGCGTCAGCGATACGCGCATTCTGCGTCTCTGCAGGCTGACAGCTAGATATATTCCGGAAAGCCTGCCATGAGGCTGGTGCGTATCGCGCATTCGCAACATCATTGACCACATATCGTGTTTACATACGTACGACAAATCAACTCTCGATGTCGATGGGATGAAGCATCAACACGTCGTCTGTAGGTTGTGCGGCCTGCCAAGGAGAGGTCGCACACGAGTCGCCATGGGTAGCGGCTGTCGTGCTGGTGTCGGTCTCTACCGATCGATCGGACGGACGAGATTTGCGGTCAGCGGTGGCTGATGTACATAGACGAGTCTGTGTCGTCGGAAAGAAGATATGAAGAGCATGGTAGCTTGCTTGCATGAGGTTGAGCGCGGTTGAGCGTGATTTTGAGCGATGGAGTCGGTGAGTGGACGAAGCCCGTCTAGCTCAGTCGGTAGAGCGCAAGACTCTTAATCTTGTGGTCGTGGGTTCGAGCCCCACGGTGGGCGACTGCTTTACTGTGGTCTCTCTTGAGATTCTGTTTTCACTTCCACCAAACAAATCCATTTGCATTGGACTACAGTTTTGTCGCCGCTTCGTACAAGTTTTCTCGTAGCGTCAGCGATACGCGCATTCTGCGTCTCTGCAGGCTGACAGCTAGATATATTCCGGAAAGCCTGCCATGAGGCTGGTGCGTATCGCGCATTCGCAACATCATTGACCACATATCGTGTTTACATACGTACGACAAATCAACTCTCGATGTCGATGGGATGAAGCATCAACACGTCGTCTGTAGGTTGTGCGGCCTGCCAAGGAGAGGTCGCACACGAGTCGCCATGGGTAGCGGCTGTCGTGCTGGTGTCGGTCTCTACCGATCGATCGGACGGACGAGATTTGCGGTCAGCGGTGGCTGATGTACATAGACGAGTCTGTGTCGTCGGAAAGAAGATATGAAGAGCATGGTAGCTTGCTTGCATGAGGTTGAGCGCGGTTGAGCGTGATTTTGAGCGATGGAGTCGGTGAGTGGACGAAGCCCGTCTAGCTCAGTCGGTAGAGCGCAAGACTCTTAATCTTGTGGTCGTGGGTTCGAGCCCCACGGTGGGCGACTGCTTTACTGTGGTCTCTCTTGAGATTCTGTTTTCACTTCCACCAAACAAATCCATTTGCATTGGACTACAGTTTTGTCGCCGCTTCGTACAAGTTTTCTCGTAGCGTCAGCGATACGCGCATTCTGCGTCTCTGCAGGCTGACAGCTAGATATATTCCGGAAAGCCTGCCATGAGGCTGGTGCGTATCGCGCATTCGCAACATCATTGACCACATATCGTGTTTACATACGTACGACAAATCAACTCTCGATGTCGATGGGATGAAGCATCAACACGTCGTCTGTAGGTTGTGCGGCCTGCCAAGGAGAGGTCGCACACGAGTCGCCATGGGTAGCGGCTGTCGTGCTGGTGTCGGTCTCTACCGATCGATCGGACGGACGAGATTTGCGGTCAGCGGTGGCTGATGTACATAGACGAGTCTGTGTCGTCGGAAAGAAGATATGAAGAGCATGGTAGCTTGCTTGCATGAGGTTGAGCGCGGTTGAGCGTGATTTTGAGCGATGGAGTCGGTGAGTGGACGAAGCCCGTCTAGCTCAGTCGGTAGAGCGCAAGACTCTTAATCTTGTGGTCGTGGGTTCGAGCCCCACGGTGGGCGACTGCTTTACTGTGGTCTCTCTTGAGATTCTGTTTTCACTTCCACCAAACAAATCCATTTGCATTGGACTACAGTTTTGTCGCCGCTTCGTACAAGTTTTCTCGTAGCGTCAGCGATACGCGCATTCTGCGTCTCTGCAGGCTGACAGCTAGATATATTCCGGAAAGCCTGCCATGAGGCTGGTGCGTATCGCGCATTCGCAACATCATTGACCACATATCGTGTTTACATACGTACGACAAATCAACTCTCGATGTCGATGGGATGAAGCATCAACACGTCGTCTGTAGGTTGTGCGGCCTGCCAAGGAGAGGTCGCACACGAGTCGCCATGGGTAGCGGCTGTCGTGCTGGTGTCGGTCTCTACCGATCGATCGGACGGACGAGATTTGCGGTCAGCGGTGGCTGATGTACATAGACGAGTCTGTGTCGTCGGAAAGAAGATATGAAGAGCATGGTAGCTTGCTTGCATGAGGTTGAGCGCGGTTGAGCGTGATTTTGAGCGATGGAGTCGGTGAGTGGACGAAGCCCGTCTAGCTCAGTTGAAAGGATGTCTTTATTAAGAAATGAAGACAAATGACTTCTCAAACTGCATGACTATGAGGTATACCGGAGGGTGTCGGGAGGTCAAAAGGGGATAACCCCAAAATGACTTGAGGTCGACGTGATGGACGGCTTAAGTAGCGAGCGGCACGCGTAATTATGTCACGGTCGTGGCGAAATCCATCCGTGGGCCCGGGCAGGCAGGAGCTAGTCCATATTTGTTTGTTTGTTTGTCTGTTTGTTTTTTGTTTTTTTTTTTTTGTTTTTTTTTTTTGAATGGTCGGTGTCGTTATTGGAAAATGCGAAACAACACGAACGCACGGACCGCGCCCAGGCGGGACGCAGCTGAAGACCGGTCGGGTAGCGGAGAGGAGCTCGCGCTACCAGGTAATGACACCGCCAGTGGGGCAGCAGCAGAGACAGCCGGTGGAGAAGACCGGCAGGTGTCTTCGGTCCTAACGGAAGGGCATGCCACAGGTACGCGCGCCGCCGTGCCGAGGGAGGCCATTTCTAACGTCGACTTTTTTCTTTTTTTTACTTTTTTTTCACTTTTTTTTGACTTTTTTTTTTTGTGGTTGCCGCAGGTGCTGAACCCGAGCCCGTGAGGCTGACCGGGACCCAAGTCAGCAGACATGATTCTTTGTCGGAGAGCCTCGTCGAAGGTGCTGCTCACCCCGGACTTCTAGGGTCGGCGCATGAGCCGACTGTGTCGGAGGCTGTGGGCCCCGTTGCCAGGGAGAGCAGCACCAGAAGCGGGGAGGATGACAGGATGAATGCCGCCGGCTTGGGAGGAAGCAGCTCCATGGACGATGCAAAAGAGCCGAACCGAAAGCGTCTGCGACGATCTCAAGTCATCATGGTTGACGACGAAGAGGTGTCGGAGGAAGACGAGGAGGAGCACGCTGTGACGCGCATCATGGGACGTCGAGACCTGGATTCAACCATCCAGTATTTAGTCCAGTGGGAAGACCGGACGTCGCTGTGGAAAAGCGCAGATGAGCTGGGAAACTGTGCCGAGATGGTTGCCGCGTACGACATGTATATCGAAAAGCACCCGGACCAGTCGACTCCGTACGCCGCGTTCGTGGCGATGGACATGTCAAGCATCAAGCTGCTGGGAGACAACCACAAGGACGACTGCGCATTGCACGCACTTCAGATGGCCTTCGAGCTGATGGGAGGGTTTGAAGAAACAGCCGGCAGGTTGAAGGAGCTGTCCGAGGCGTATCTCGAGCGCATGGTCATCAGCGACAGCCGCCGACAGGGGGGACTGAAGTTCGGGCAGCTGACCCAGTTCTTGAAGAATGAAGTTCCGCGGACGGGATGGCGCGTGAACAAGAACTCCTTCATGAAGAACCGATACAAAGGGACGGGAACAGGTCCGTATGGCGTCGCACAGCTCGCGTGGCGAGACCAAGATCCCCTTGAAGATGGAGTGTATCTTGTGTACGCATTAAAGAGAAACCAGAGGGGACATGTTGTCGCGATGAAGAAAAGTGAGGGGACGATGGTCGTCCGAGAAGACGGCGTCACCCAAGGCATCATGACGCAAACATGGATGCGAACAATCTGTTTTGTACGGCGGATCATGGTAGAATTGGCGTGAGACCCTGTAGTTTGGTAACCGAGGCTCCAACAGGAGGCCTCAATCGTGAACATGCCGAAATTGCTTTGTGAACGCTGCCACACATGACCAAACGCCGGACGAGGGCCAAATCATAAAAGACGGACCGTCAGGGAGTCCGGGTTTCTGGTCATGAAACAGTTGAAGGCAGGGTCGCTCGACATGACACGGATGATTCGAAGCAGAGCGGACCGGCGGCTCGCATCATACCGGTGGCGCAGATTGTGGCGGAGGTGGGCAGCCGCACAAGCGTAAATCACCTGTATCGCGGAATTCCCAGGCGTCGGGCGTCGACCATCAAAGAGGCAACGATTGCGATCGGACCACACGAAGTGGAGCGTGACGGCACGCAATGTGTGCCAGACGTCATTGATGACCCCCGCATCGGAAACCCATGGCGCGCGTAACCGTCGTCGTCGAGCCAAGACAACGTCCATCCAAGTCGCCCGCTGAAAGAAGAAGTGGGCCAGAAGCCGGTGTAGCTGACCCCAAAGGTGAGCGGCGAGGACGCAATTGAAAAATAAGTGACGCTCCGTCTCGATTGCACCACAATCGGCCCGAACGCAAAGGCGAATACCAGGATCAGACGGCGCGAGAAACCAGAACCGCGAACGAACCGGCAGAAGACGGAACGCCAGACGGAACTGGAGGTCCCCATACACGGGAAGCAAGAGGCGCCGCAGGTACCTCGAGGTTGTCACGAAGGAAGAGATCGTGTCGGTGCTGGGGAGCGCTGAGTGAAGCAGAAGCGGGTGAGCTTGCGTCGGAGCAGGTGGCGTCCAGACAAGTCCGAGAAGCGCCGACTTAGGGACGGCCGGAAGGAGGCACAACTTATCCCCGCTGGCACACCCCAAATGTGGAAGAAGACGGCGCCCACCGGTCGGACGCTCGAAGACAAGTCCACCCGCACCAAGCCGCTCGACGATTTGCGTGGCCTCGGTGTACAGCACGCGCAACATGAGGACTTGACGCCATGGCACGACGGACTGCAAAGTAAAGTCCAGGTGGCTCTCGACAAAGGCCCGTTGCGAAGGCCAAGCGCCACCAGAACGGCAGAAATCCGATAATGATCGAATGCCAAAGACACGAGATAGGTGCAGCCGAAAACTGCGGTGCGGCTCAATCGCCATACCGAGGCAGCGGCGCTGCGCAGATACGGATGCAGTCCGTGAAGACCGTTCATAGTGAAGAACCGAATCCGCGTGGTACCAGATCGGCTCTCGGACACCATACAGAGCGCGGTCGACAGGAGGGAGGTCATGCCACGTCTCCGCCCATTTGATAGAAAACCACAATTTCCACGTCGCCTTCCACCAAGCGGGAGATAGGTTCCAGCGAATCATGGTACCATGCCGATAAGGAGACATGGTGAGAAAGTCTAAGGCAGTACTCTGACCTGCAGGCGGAATCATCAGCTGCAGCAATTCAGAGCTGGCCGACGTCCAGCCCCGAACAGCTGGGGTACAAAAGCCGGGCAGGAATTGAAGAAGAAGCTGAAGTCGTTGGCGGTGTAGATGGGCATCGAGGTACGGGATCCCTAAGCCGCCATTGCAACAGCGCTGATAGAGAAACGCACTTGGAATCAGTTGGACATGTGAAGAAGTCCGGTCATGCTGGCGGCTCAGGACAAAGCGATTTACCATCGACTGCCAGCGGCGCACAGTCGACCGTGGAATGGACACATGCTGTGTGTAATGCCACAGTCGGGAGAGTATCATCGTCTGGGCGACTAGGAGCCGACCACGAAGTGTCCGCGCGCGTCGGTACCAAAGTTTAAATCCGTCGTAGAAGCGCTGCTCCAGGTGAAGCACGAGGCCATCGACGACAGAAGACTGTCCAAACGGAATGCCAAGATACTTCACGGTATCTGTCCGCCCGAGCACGCGTGTACCCCGAAGCAAAGGGCAATCGTGGTTTCGATTGAGCGCGAAAAGCACTGACTTGGACAAGTTTAACTTGGCACCGGATCCACGACAGTAGAGGCGGACCAGGTCAAGCTGGGCGCTCAAATGCGCGATAGAATTGCTCAAGAGAGTGGAGTCATCCGCAAAGAACGTGCCGGTAGCGGTGTGGTCGGCCGACAGGCACACACCATACTCTTCGTGGGAACGAAGAAGATTGCCAAGAGGCTCAATGGTCAAGATGAAGAGCAGAGCAGACAACGGATCGCCCTGCTTGACACCACGAGTAGGGAAAAGCGCGGGCTGGATGTTCTGATTAATCAGCAGATGAGCCTGTGTGTCTGTGTACAGTAGTCGGATCCACTGTGCAAACCGGTCACCAAAACCCATGCGGTCAAGCACGCGAAACATGTAATCCCAGTTGACCCGGTCAAAGGCTTTCTCGAAATCCAGAAACATCGCATACGCTTCTTCATCCCGACCCGTAACCAGGTCTTGAAGGTCAGAGAGAAAGCGGATATGATGGTGTATCGACCTGCCTTTGACGAATCCTTTCTGGTCCTGATGGATCAGGTCCGAAATTACATGGTGGAGACGAAACGTCAGTGCCTTCGATAGGACCTTCACATCAACCTGTACAAGAGAAATAGGGCGATAGTTGCCAGGAACGGCGCGCGACCCTTTCTTGTGAAGCAGCACCACAGCAGATTTCCGCTGAGACGGAAGGAGGTGCCCATGACGGAGGCGGTCATTGAAAACGACGCTAAGGCACTCACCGAAGACGTCCGGCGCGACTTGGTAGAAACCGGCTGTCAGCCCATCCATGCCCGGCGCTGAGGTAGCACGCATGTGACGAATTGCACTCGCCAAGTCCGCAGAGGTCACGGGAGCATCCAATATAGCCCGGTCCAGGGAGGAGACAGACCGACTGATGGAGTCAAGAAGCTGGCGTTGCAAACGCGGATCAGGTGGAGGCTCTGGTCCAGAAGAACTAGCCGTGTCGCCCATCTCGGACCCCCAGTGCTCCAAAAAGCGGAGCGACACAGCATTGGGATTTGTCGACAGCGATCCGTCTGGCAACATGACCTCCTCAATGGAAACCCGGCGCAGGCTTGTGTCCAGGGGACGGAAGAAGTGCCTGGTCGATTTTTCGGTGTTGGCAGCGTGGAAATCAAAGACCGCGTCTTGGTTGTACTGGCTCGTACGAGTCACAGTCTCCCGATAGTACAGGAGGGCTGCATCAAATTGGTGGCGGTTCGTGGCACAGGAACCGTCACGATAGCGAGAAGCGGCGCGATTGAGTTGGATGCGCGCCTCTTCCACCGCTTGAGTGTCTTGAAGACGGAGCTTCTGCTGGACCGCCTGCAGTTGTGACTTGATGCATCGCTTCCATTTTTCCCAGACCTTGCCGGGGTTTGAAGTCGAGCGAAGCGCCGCCCGGACCAGTTCCGCCTCTGTCTCGATAGCAGAAACCACCAAGGGGTACTCCAAAAGATAGGAAGGAAACTTCCAGTACCCTCGACCATGAAGCTGAGCGCCAGAGCGAAGACCGACACTATGGGCAAGGTGATCACCCGCATGTCTGGGGAGAAAGTACTTGGAATCGCCGTAGAAACGATCGCAGAAATCCGCGGACACCAAGATGTAATCCAGACGATTTTTACGGGGAAGAGGACCAGTGAACACACGCGCGGTACCGTGGTGAATTCGCCAAGCGTCAACGACACCCAACTTGGCAAGCCATTCAAGACAACTCGAGCGGCCGGGGTCGTATCTCAAGTCGGGACTAGAAGAATCGAGCCGAGGATCCAAGGGAGTGTTGAGATCACCCAGGACGAAATGGGTCGCGGTATCCTCAAACTGCTCAGTCGCGAGGCTAGAGAAAAACTGTTGTTTCTCCTGGGGGTCCACCGGAGCGTATACATTGTGTATGTACAAAGGCGTACCGGCGACCGACACACGAACAACGAGATACCTGCCCGCGACGGACAGACGTGGGACCGCGACGGCCGAATCGAACCCGGGAAAGTCAGAACGAAGGATTGTGAGCACACCATTCCGCCGTTCACGGGTCGGACGGAGAAGCAAGGTGTTTGGATCAGTGACGAATAGTCTGTGATGAAAGCTGGACACGAGATGGAACTGGAAGGTCGAAAGGTGGGTGGAGTCACCAAACTTCGTTTCTTGAAGACACGACACCGAGTGCTTGCAGAGCAAATGCTCAATAAGAAGATGCCCGTTCTGTTTGATACCGTTGGTGTTTAACGTAAGAACACTCACGTTGCTCCAGGATGGCTGGCATGAGTCAAGTTTAGCACCGCGAGGCCAAGCCTCCCGCTAATATCGTGACTTCCCCGTTGACAGCCCGTAGCTTCAGGACGGAAGAATCCATCGGGTAATATCCGCTAAGCGCCCGGAGTGTGTCGAGTGTGTCAAGGAGATGACCTTGCCACTGCACTTCAGCCCACTGCTGCATACAATGAGCTCCCAGCTCGGAGCGTAGGAGACGAAGAAGGGTATTGGGATGGAGAAGACGCGTGTGGTGCGCTGGTATCCACTCCACAGGCCGTCCAGTGATGTACTGGATCCAGTGATCATTGGCGAATATGAGCGGAGCAATTGACATGAGCATGAGCTCGAACAGGCCCAAGGCCTTGGAAGCACGAGACAACTCCTCGATCTCAGGAGAAGACGTCCACCATTTGCCCGTCTAGCTCAGTCGGTAGAGCGCAAGACTCTTAATCTTGTGGTCGTGGGTTCGAGCCCCACGGTGGGCGACTGCTTTACTGTGGTCTCTCTTGAGATTCTGTTTTCACTTCCACCAAACAAATCCATTTGCATTGGACTACAGTTTTGTCGCCGCTTCGTACAAGTTTTCTCGTAGCGTCAGCGATACGCGCATTCTGCGTCTCTGCAGGCTGACAGCTAGATATATTCCGGAAAGCCTGCCATGAGGCTGGTGCGTATCGCGCATTCGCAACATCATTGACCACATATCGTGTTTACATACGTACGACAAATCAACTCTCGATGTCGATGGGATGAAGCATCAACACGTCGTCTGTAGGTTGTGCGGCCTGCCAAGGAGAGGTCGCACACGAGTCGCCATGGGTAGCGGCTGTCGTGCTGGTGTCGGTCTCTACCGATCGATCGGACGGACGAGATTTGCGGTCAGCGGTGGCTGATGTACATAGACGAGTCTGTGTCGTCGGAAAGAAGATATGAAGAGCATGGTAGCTTGCTTGCATGATGTTGAGCGCGGTTGAGCGTGATTTTGAGCGATGGAGTCGGTGAGTGGACGAAGCCCGTCTAGCTCAGTCGGTGGAGCGCAAGACTCTTAATCATTGGTCGTGGGTTCGAGCCCCACGGTGGGCGGCTGCTTTACTGTGGTCTCTCTTGAGATTCT